>MU277702.1:33039-305100 GCA_022385805.1 Pilatotrama ljubarskyi | reverse complement strand
GACGCCCATTGATGTTGTCCGCCCCTTCTGTCTGCTAAGGTACTAGCACTATATTGAATAGATGGGTCGGACTGTGAGCAGCACATGCGTGATGGTCGTCGCGCTGCGAGCTCGAGAATCCGGGCAGTCCATCCAGCGGCATGCAGCCAGCGGGCGCCAGCAGTGAGCTGGCCCGGTCAAGCAAGCAAATCTCACACGCCGCGGAATCTATGCGGTACATTCTGGGTACTCGGTAGTAACATGCATGGTTTGTAGCTAATCAATTCGTGTTCCCTGAACTCGCGGTACTTGACCAGGACCTGCAGGGAACACGAGTGGTATTCGGGGATCCCTTCCGGATCCCACGCACCCCGTAGTCCGGCGCTTCACGCAGTGGTAGATGAACCGGGCGTGCTCTACTGACAACCCTTCCTTGCCAATACCATGAGTGTCAGAGACGCTATGGTGATAGCTAGGATGGCGGGCGCGAGTGACGTGGGCGGGGTGGTTCCCAACGGGGCAGTCCCACCGCTAGGCGCTAACTAGCAACCGCGAGCCGGTCAGCACATCGACAGTCACGCTATCGGTGCAACACGACGACACGTACCTCGCGCCAGAAGGGCGGAATTTGGCATATTCCGGGCCTCGCGAATCGCGATGCGCGTGAGAAAAGTCCGACATTTTCCTGTCATTTACTGTATCTGATTCACTCTCTACACGGACATGTTCTCTGTCGTTCGACGCTGGTAGGGAATCTAGTGGTACATATCTAGGTCTAGTGCATGTCGCTTGTACATACGTATGGGTGACCACCTGGATCCCGCGTTCTCTAACGAGAGCGCGTGAGCTATATTATATTCTAAGAGAGAGCAGTTCGATGTGGTCCTGCATGCGTGCGATGACTGGAACTGTGATACCTCTCGACTCTCGGCATCGTCATGTCGACTGCGCACTATGATCCGAACAGGCAGATTCTTCAGGAACGCATGCACGAACAGGCGCTATACAGCAATATCATGCCGAGCCTCAGCTCTGCCAAGGAGAGAGGCACAAAGTTTTGTAAGTATGTAAAACGGAGACGGAGTACAACCATGAGTGCGTCCACCAGCAAGCCTTCGAGGTCGTCGAGGAATTGCTGGATGCTGGCAGTACTATACATGGTGGGCGAGGAACCCGACAGCGAGATCCAGGGACGAAATAAGCTCGTGGAGATGATCCGGGCGCACAGGCGTGCAGCAGCCCTGCGAAGGAAAGCACTTCGGGCAGCACTCCGAATATGCAATGCAGCGCTCTCACTGCCTCGCCTGGGCCAGCGTACACACACGCACGCCGCTGCGAACGGCCTTTGTCTCTCTTCTCCAGCCTCTGCACGACCTTGACGAACGCGCCGCCGACGAGCACGACCTGACGGGCGACTAGACGAGACCTAAGAATATTTTTGTGATTTGAGGGTGGTGTTCTGAGAATAGCAGCATGCCGTCCTGGGGCCGCCATGACGATCCCACGCGGACGTCGGTGTCTGGTTCAAGTCCGGCCTACGCCCCTCTCCCCGTCAGTCCCTCTCTCTCTTCGCCTAGCCTAGCCGCCTTCCGTTCTTAACCCAAGCCCCGTCTGCTGCGCAGCCCCCTCACCGTCTCTCCAGCCTCGACGACCCCTACGCCCTCACCCTCTCCCCCAGACACTCCACCAGCGAGCTCTCCACCCCTGCTCTCAGCACCCGCGGCTCATACGTCCAGGTCGACCACGCAGACGCTGCTCCCACACCGTACTCGGACTCTCCAGCCATGCCCTTGAACAACACGTACAACCAGGCGCAGGGGTACTCCAATATGGAGACACCCTACTCCAACCCCGCGTACAGCAGCAGCCAGTGGCTCGAGAAGGAGCAGTCGCGCAACCGGAGGTCTAAGTGGATCGTGAGTTATCTGTGCTCGTGTACGGTTCTCGGAGGGGGCTGAGTAGGGTTCTTGGAGATCATTGGGTCTGTCGTCGCGCTGTTGGGCTTAGTCGCCATCGGCGTCGGCGTCGGCGTGACTGTGGCGAAGAACCACAAGTCCTCATCAAAGTCCGGCTCCTCGTCCTCGAACGATCCCAGCAACTTCGCGCTTGACACGCGGCTGAAGAAGTCTTTCTACGGCATTGCATATACCCCCTACGGCTCGCAATATCCGGAATGTGGCAACTCGCTCGGTACGTCGCCTACACGCTCACGCCTATGGTTCCGTGCGTAGAGTACTGATCCTGTCCCAGACGACGTGATCACGGACATCCAGGTAATTAAGATGCGCATTCATCTAGCCGAATCTCCTTGATTTAACGTGCCTCATTGCCTCGCAGCTCCTTTCGCAGCTCACGGATGTACGTGGTTCTTACTTTGGTCTGCTGACCCGGCTTGCTCATATCTCACGCACCCTTCAGCAAATCCGTCTATATGGCGCGGACTGCAACCAGACAGCCCTGGTGGTACGTGCATCGCTAGATGTCTATTGTCAAATGTGGAGGTAACCATCATGATCCGCAGCTGGAGGCCATTGAGCGGACGAAGGTCAACATGACGGTGTGGCTCGGGAACTACCCCATTCCTACAGACCCTGCACCGTACGAGAGGCAGCGCGACGCGATTATCGATGCCCTCAAGACGTATGGCGCGGACCATGTCGCTGGAATCACCGTAGGCAACGAATTCATGCTCAAGTGCGCATACATCCGCCTATACGTTCACTCTCCATCATCGACTGACGCAATTCCCCGTTCCTCCTACCCAGCTACCTCAACGCGAACGGCGGGACGGTCGCGGACAGCGACATCGGCAAAGTCGGCGCGCAGCTGCTCATCTCGAACATCACGGACACGCGCAACGCCGTCGCGGCGCTCAACCTTGGCAAGACGCTGCCAATCGGGACCGCGGACGCGGGCAGCTTCTTTAACACGGAGGTGCTCGAGGCGGTCGATTACGGCATGTCCAACATCCACGCGTGGTTCGCGAACGTGTCCATCGACCAGGCCGCCGGCTGGGTGAACGACTTCTTCCAGACGAACAACGTGCAGCCCGCGGCGCAACTCTCCAACCACCCGGACTTCTTCATCGCTGAGACGGGTTGGCCGACGGTACGTCCGCATGTCTTGACGCAGTGAGTGTTGTTGCTGAGGGCGTAATCCCTGTAGGCCTCCAAGGACGTCGGTAACGAGAGCAACGGCCCGTCGGTCGCTTCAGAGGCAAATCTTCAGGTGCGTTCTCTGTTTGTGTATGCTTCGAATTATCTCTCAATCCTTGGCGCAGATCTTCATCAACGACTTTGTGTGCAACGCCAACAAGAACGGGACGAAGTACTTCTTCTTTGAGGTGCGTCGCTCCAGAAGCGCTTCCGCCTACGCGACTGGCATGACTGACGGCGTTTGTAGTACTTCGACGAGACGTGGAAGGACGCGCAGTTTGGTGGCGTTGAGGTGAGATGGGGATCCTCGTGTGCCATTGAGACCATTCCTGACGCGCGCATGACAGGGTCACTGGGGTCTCTTCTACTCCAAGTACGCGCTTCATGCCGTTTGTTTCGTCTGCCTGCACTGACGCTCTTCTGTAGCCGCACCCTCAAGAACATCGAGATACCCACCTGCTAAGCCGTCCTCTCTCCTGTCCTCGCCTCGCGACACCTTCCCCGCTCCCATTTCTATCACATCATCTATTCTCGCATTCGAACACTTCACGACCCTTCTTCTCTTCGCGCACGGACGCTTACGTTCTTCTCGTGACGACTGGCACATTCACATGTAGCATCTTGCATTCTCGTTTTGCATCCTTCTGTTCTCTCTTCGCTGCTTCACGTACATACGAAACTACCAGTCGTCCGCTCCTCGGACTTGGGGCCCTGCGTACAAAGCGGATCATGCCCTGCCTGCCTGTGCCTGCGCATCCACGCGAAGACGCGCTTGGCGTCCACTCCTTTACCCCTCCCCTGCCCTCTCTTCCTGACCCTCTCCATCCCCGGCTTATCACGGGCTGGTGACGTGATTTTTCAATCATGGACACTCGATAGTGCCTGTCGGACGGGAACTCGCCCGTATACGGCGTGTGTTGATGTATATCGTATACGTACCTAGCACTGCAGTAGTACAGTAGTTTGCCTATAGCGGTACGATTTGGACGTCTCCGCAGGCGTCGGTGATCTAATGGACAATGCTCGCTTGGTCTGGACAAGATGCATGCTTCGCGCGTGCCGTCGCTGTGAGTGCTCGGTACTCAGTAAGCTACAGGGAGTCTCTACAGCACAGTCGTAGCCTCGAATTCCGGTCCCGTTTGAAAGCGGTAAGAGTCCTCGGGCCTCATAGGCCTCATCTCCCACCTACCTCGACTCGCCCTCGATGCATGATTATCCCATTGCAAGCCTGCCACAGGACGCGAGACGCTTCAGTGAAGTACAGCCAACGCTTCTTACCGGAGTAATAAGCACTGTGCAGCTCGAGACCATGAACGGGGACTTCAGGTTCCTCTTACTGCACTGATGAGCTCCGAGTGGGGCGCGCACAAGGAGCATCGGAGCGGAATATTAATCAGGTGCTATTTCCAAGGATGCGTGATACATGATGACAAACAGGAGTAGTGAAGGAGGTGGAGAGATATTGATAAATGGATAGGATGGAGGTAGATTGCACTAATAGTGTGTGGGTAATAGTAGTGTGACGTGCCAGTGGATGGTGTGCGGATAGGTAGGATGTGGTATAAGGTCTGTCGGGGGAGAGTCGTCAGGCAAGGCGGAATAAATGAAGTACAGATGAGTCGTATATCTGAAGGTAGGTGTGGGGGATAGGGATGTGAGGTCGTTGAGCCGACTCGTCAGACGAGGTGGAACTGGCCAGGTTCCATCTCGCCCTCAGAGCGAGTGAGCGCAGGACCAGAGAAGAAATCGGCGTGGCCAGCACCGACTTCTCCTGCTGATCCCGAACTCACTCTCCCGCCTTGTCAACCTCGAGAACCGAGAATCTATTGTAAAGTGATTTGCGTAAAGTATCTGCGTAAGTATGCCGTGATCGAGTCCATGGAGTAGGCTGTGAGGGAGTGGGTTTGTGCGGGGAGGAGACCGTGGTGGAGAAGCGGCGGGAAGAGGTGACGGAGGTGGGAGCGGTGGACGTCGACGACATGGCAGAGAAGAGGGTGTCCGAGGTGCGCGAGGTCGAGAGGGCTGATGACGACTGGGAGGGAAAGGCGCTGAGTGCGCTCGGAGGCGGTGGTCGTCTCGGTGGTCGTCGCTTTCGCTTGTTCGTCCAGGTCAACCAAGGGCTTTCGTCGTCCTCGGCTACGAGCTGTTCGAGAGGTGTTGATGCATAAAGGGTAGCCGTGGGGACCTGGGGGGCTGGTGGGGGAGGGGTGACCGGTTCGACTGGGGCTGTCGGACTGGCTGTCTCCACCTTGCTCGGGTTTGCCGTCTCACGTTTGTGCTGGGTGATAGGCTGGATGACCGCTTCAGATGGAGCTGGTCCTTCCCAAGGTTCCGAGGATGTCGTGGGGGTTGCCTCTGATGAGCCCGGAATGCCCGCGAGTTTGTCAGACGACTCATAGACCTTGCCGGAGTAAGCGCTCCCGAAAGTGAACACAACCGCGCCGTCGGTGATCTGGCGCTCGCAGTCCTCGAAAGTCTCACACAAGGTCGCTCTGAGATGCCAGAAAAGTCCGCCGAGAATAAGGCTGAAGGCGCTGAGGTATGCAAGCAAAAGTACCAGCTCGGGGTAGAGAGACGAGTAGGTACTGGAACCAGCGGGCAGAGTCAGCAGCAAGGGCAGAGATGGCAATGAGAGGCGAGTAGGCGAGGCAGGCAGAGTGAGGACGAGAGGTGAGCGCGAGACCAGGATGCCGTTGCCAGTTGGGTTACCGAGTGATGTCGCGGTCTTCTCCAAGCTGTTGATATGGTTGTTGAGCAAAGGATAGGGAGATGACAGTAGTGAAGTACTCACAGCGGAAGAGAGACCGCGCCGCTGAACCACGACCTGCTAGTCACACGCAAGCCGTCGCCGAGAGTGAGGATGTGGGAGTAGAGAGGGGTGGCGCGCAGGGCACCGAGGACGGTGAGGAAGAAGGTGATGAAAATGGTGAACATAATGGTGAGCGAGTGGGTGAAAGTGGGTGAGCGTTCTACGCGGTAGTGGGAAAAGCCACGGAGGACTGGTGAGGGAGAGGGCACGGCCGGCCTAGCTTATATACGTCTGGCAAGCCCTCTCGACGCGATCGGACAGAACTCTATTTTGTTTAAGGGACTCACGTGAGGAGCGCGACGCGTCGTTTGTCGCTGTATGTTCGATTTGGATGTAGACTGAGCTGGCCATGTTGGGGTTGAACATTGCCCGATCGGGACGAGGGCGGAGGTCGGTAGCCTCGTGGCGCTTGGGCGCTTGCACTGTGTGGCTGACCACTTGCATGGCCCCCATGGGAGTTGCGTGCCGTCTCATTCGCGCACTGCAAGGCATCACTGACTCTGTCGCGGGATAGTATGCTTCCACGTCCGCCGGGCGCTCTCGGCCGCAGCTGGGCAGGGCTTACAAAACTCCCTGCCCTGCTATATGGAAGGCAGACATTGAGGGCCTTGGAGTCTGTCGCGCGGCGTAGTCATAGATGTCACCTACATCAACTTACATGGGAGGGCGTGGAACGAGTATCTTTCCCCGTTTACGAGGACTATGTCATCGCCGAGTAGCGGTACGTACGCATGCTGAATTGCGTAATAGTCCGCTTCGCCGGCATCACTAGTATGAGAGGCAACAGAGGCGACATTTCGACGTTTAAGAGCTTTTATTCTTCGCGTCCTCCTTCTGGACAAGGAGCTCCACCTCAGGCTTGACGATCTTGACGAACTCGTCGCTCGTGTGTTTTGGCGCCCATCCCAGCTCGAGGCGCCCCCGCTCAGCCTTGCAGCGAGAGTTCGAGAAGAGCAGGCCAGCAAAGTACTGTAAGAAGCGTCAGCAAAGGAGGTCGCTCAACAAGTCCAATGGCTGGTTTAAGAAGCAAAGCATGGAGATAGATACACACGTCACCCCAGAAGTACTTGTCTAGCTCATCCTTGGTGTACGGGATCAGCTCTTTGGTCTTGATGCGCCCAAGGGAGAATAGTGCTCCTGCGACGGCCTCGTGCAGCTCGCGGATGCTGTGCTCCCCATTCGCCGCAAAGAACCAGCCAGTTCGTCCGTGGGAGACTTTCTCTGGGGTGCTCAAGAGCGCGTTGAGCAGGAAAATGTAGAGATCCGCGGCTGCAATGCCGTACCTCTGTCAGCGTTATTCCACGCAGACCTCTGAGAGCGGACACCACTGACTGTCATTGATATGAACGTCTCCCCAGCGTGAGATACCCTTTCCCAAGATGCCCACGCTACCGCGGTCCAGCGCGCTGCGCACGAGGAGCGGTGTGATGACTGTGTGCGCGTTCGAGATACCCGCGTCGAAGAGCGGGCCGGACGCAACCCCAAACACCACGGCAGGAGCGACGATGTGTGACCTCACATAGCCTTCCTCGTCTGCTGCAATGATGAGGAGATCCACAGGACGATGGATCGCAGTTGGGGGGAGCGACTCGATGAGGGGGATGTCGAGGTCGGAGTAGATCGTCTCTGAGACATATTCACCCCGTGCGTTGTCGCAAATTTCGCCAGTACCGGACTGCACAAGCATGTGAGCTTACGAATGGAAGACCGCAAGAACAGATGAGTTCACGGTATGGATGAGGAGCGGAACGTCCCCCGTCTTCTCGTGCCGTTGCTTCAAACCGCTCAGGATTGCCTTGATCGCTTCGGTGTTGTCGCAGTCCGCCTAATTGTAGAGCGTTCATCAGACATCGGATTCGGCCCGTCATGAGTGGAACGGAGGTACCACTTGGATGACGATGTGGGCATTCTCAGCGAGGTTGGAGAGCTTGTCGAGGTCCTGTAGGGATCCGAGCACGGTTTTCACTCCAAAGCTCGCCTCAAGCTTTTTCGCCTTCTCCGTGTCACGGACCAGCGCCGTGATCTCGAACCTCTCATGGTTAGGATGGTCCAAGAGCAGCTGCAAGATGGATCCACCGATGTATCCTGCAGTCACGTTGAGCGTTATGCCGGCGTCTCACTTTGGTTCAGGGGACGACTTACCGGTGGCGCCTGTGAAGAAGACCGTGAGTTTCTCTGCAGACATGATTCAATTGCGCGATAGGGCCTCTGTGGGGCGTTATAGTGCCGAGGGTGAGATACTCGAGGAGTACTTGGAAATGTCGCCCTCTTTATACCGTAGCTGTCCCCCTGCTGACCTGTCTGACAAAGCCAGAAGCCTGAGGTGGGAACGGTCCCCAAGCCGTTCGTCCGATATATACCGGTACGTCCGGAGGCCTCTGGCAGCCAGTCTGAAAGCTCGTATACAGAGGTATTGCTTGACTGGGCGAAAATTCGCGGTTCGTCAGCACCGGCCCTGCTGTATCCGATATGCGTTCGCAAGCAGCAGGAAATTGCCCGGGTAGCGATGGCAGGTCCGTTGCGTATCTGCAGAAAACTTCTGGCGGCTTACCACACTCGCGGTCTAACCTGCACCTGCCCGCCGTATAGGATGGAGATATAGGGCTGGAGCAATGTGATTATTGATCCGTTCTGAGTACAGCTGACGCCAGCGTAATAGTGTTGGTAAACCTGGCCAATCACATGAGTATCCGATAAGATGCGTTGGGACAATAAAGATAGAGCTACAGAAAGCGAACAGACGAAAGCTGAAAGCTACAAAGCACTCGCGAAGGCAACGACAGGATGGCCGGTTAACCTGAACCAACTCCAATCATGATAGCATACGGAGAGCCTCAGTCACGATGGTACTGGTATGCCGGGGTTCCCTCTTCCCCCGTCTCGTACCCATCCTCCCTCCTCCCTAGCTCGTTGATGTACGCCACGGTCGGCGTCGTCCCGCCGCTCCATTCAGGTGCAGTGTCGTGTTGTGCAACACGGACACGGGTAGAGCCATGATGCTTGCGACTATGCTCCCGAGATGGCTGGTGTGCATGATCGCGCTCTCGCTCGCGGTCTGGGCGATCGTAGTGGTCATAGCGATCGTCCGGATTGGAGACGTGCAGACCAAGTCCCTTCGAGCCACGCCTGTCCTTTGCACCACCGTCCACTCTCTTCAACGCCGCCGGCTTACGTTTCATCTCTCTTTGCCGATCATGTTCGCGCTGCGCCATGAGTGCTGCGGCCTCGCGCTTGTCCGCGCTCGACGTCCAGCTCCCGCGTGCGCTCACGCTTCCGCTGTCGGAATCGCTTCCGTGGCTGTAACCGAGCTCGGGCTCATACAGATGGGCTTCGTCGGCGTGATGCCCTGCATCAGGGACTGGACCAAGCTCACGTCGCTTCTCCCGCCTGGCACGCATGCGGGCGAGACTACGACGACGTTCTTCCATCCAGGCTTCCTCCTCTTCGGGCGACAAGGAATGCGTGCCGTCAGGAGCGGTCGGGATGGAGAAGTGGTAGCCGGCAGCCATGAGGACGTCGAGCACGGGTGCATGTGCCCTGGTGGTAGTCATGCGATGCGCGAAAGAGCAGTTCAGACTGTGAAGTGGTCAGCGATAAACTGGAGTGGCACGTGAATCGCCACGTACCCTGGACCGAAGACGAACTCTCCACCTAGCTGAGTCGCATCACCGCCCCTCTCCCAGATAGGCATTCCGACCCGGAGCGCGTTCCGCACGACCATTGCAATGCCGCCTATGACACCGTGCCGGATGTAGTCACCCTTCTCGCTGTCCGGTCCGGGATCGTTGGTCCGGAGGGTCATGCCCAACGCGGCGTACAGGCGGAGGGTAGGATCGGTGTACATGGGAATAGGAGTGCGGAATATGTCTGCAAAACATGTCAGTAACACGTTGAGGTTGAGGCATAGAACCGGACTTACGGCGGTAGGACTTGATCATCCCATGGGAGCCATTGCCGATGATTATGAAGTCGATCCCCGCACGCTTGAGCGCTTCGAAGTCCACGTTCCGCGAAATTGAGTGCATGTAGTCCTGATCCATGGCGCACCTGCACGAATTGTTAGCAAGGACCAATCAGTGCTTCGCCATCGGAGCTCACCAGAAATGCCGAATGAAGCACACAATCGTCTTCCGCTCTTTGAACAGCTCACCAAACGGAACTCTTAGGCCATTCTGCGCGATGACCGTCAATGGCGCAGCGTGCGCGATCTGGTCCCGCGTCAGCCCGGCATGCTCGTCGAAGGTTGCGGCAGACGGCTCCTCCTTCCGGCGATGTTGATGCCTCGCCCCTCGCCCCTCCCCGGACCGTGGCGGCACGGAGCTCCCGCGAGTATTGCGCCCACGGCGCCCCGCGTCGTTCGACCTGTACGGATCGGAAAGCATTGTGGAGGGCATATTTGGCAGCGGAAGTGGGGTAGACTCGACCGAGGTGGCGTACAAGCGGTGCACCTGCGGTGTCGCCACCGTACTCTGGCTCGCGCTCGCCATGGTCCTGCCGTACTCCTCCATCGTCGCGTTCTCGCCTTCGTGGCTCACAGAAGGAGGCGGAGAGTGCATGTGCCGGTGCGTCTGCGTCTGCACATGTGTGTAGGACGAGGGTGGGGGCGGAGGCGGAGCGGGAGCAGGGACGCGGGTCGAAGCAGATGTCGTTTGGATGGGCGGAGACTGAACGCGAGACACAGGCACGGGTGATTGCCCGCGGGTCGTGATTGCGGCAGCCTGAGGAGATTGCGCGCGGTCGGGCGGCAGATGTGTGGGCGATTGCGCACGAGGAACGCTGCTGTGCTCTGGAGAATGCAATTGGACACGCGCGGACACGTGATGCGAAGGCGGAGGCGTCTCGGAGCGGAAGGGAAGATGCGTCTGTTGGGCTTGTGCAACGAGCTGGCTTTGGCCACCTCTGCGCCCTGTAGTATGTTGGCGAACCGAGTTGTACGATGTTCCAGGCGGCTTCGAGCGTGAGTTCACCGCGGACGACGCAGATGCGCCTTGCTGCGTTGTCTGAGCCGGTGACTGAGTTGCAGAAATGTATGTCGTTGCGGTACGCTCCTGCCTATCCTCAGAGCGACGCTGTTCCCGCTGTTCCTGTCTCGTTTCCTGTGGCGTCCTCGACCGAGGCGGCTCCTGCGTGGGTGAGAACGCTCGAGGGGCTTCACTGGCGTAGCTCCGGAAGGCAGCCTGCTGAGGCGGAGGATGAGCCTGCTGGTGCACAGGTTCAGGTGCTCTAGGAGCCGAGAACCCGCGAGGAAGCTCGTCCAAGAAGACTGGCATTGTCACGCGAGACGGCGGAGGTAGAGGAGGCTGCGGCAGCGGGGTGGGCAGATCGTGTTCCATGCGCCGTGGCGGAGAAAGCGGGAGCGGAGCCGGAGTGGGAGGCTCTTCGCGACGCGGAGGAAGCGGAGACGGGGTTCGGCGGGGAGCAGGAGGCGTCGGAGTGTGCCGCGGCGGGGGAAGAGGGGAAGGCACACGGCGAGGAGCCGGTAGAGGAGACGGGGCGCGACGTGGTTGAGTCACTGGAGAAGGACGGCGGGGAGGCTGAGCGACAGGCGAGGGACGTCGAGGAGGACCCACGGGCGAAGGCGCCCGGCGAGGAGCAGGATCCGATCTGGGCGGAAGGGGAGAGAAGTTGTTGTTGGGGGCGGGGTACTGTGGCGGGATTGGTGATGGGGAGACGAGCGGTGCAATGACCTGTGGAGGAATGGGCGAGAACGCCGACGTTGGTCGCGAGAGCAGGGAATTGGATGATAGTGGCGGGGACGGAGACGAATGGTAATCAGGCTCGTTGAAGTGCCCAGGCCGTAGGAGCACGACGTCCGGTTCAGGGGAAGGCGGGGGGCTCTCGGGTGGTAGAGAGTTTGTGTATGCGCTCTCGACCGTGTCTGGGTGTACGATCGTCTCCTCTCGAACAAGGTGGCGGTGCGACTCTGGTGAGGGATGACGATGTGATTCCCGTGCCGACCAATCTTGCCTCTCTTCTCTAGGCGGTGTCGGAAGACGCGTATCTTTCCGTATCGGCGGGAGAGGCGAGTCCTTCTTCGGCAGCGGCGTCAGCTCAAGAGCCTGAGCGAGCGTCTGAGGAGGCTGGTGCGGTTGAGGGGGTGCAGGTTGTGGTTGCGGGGCATGCACCGGTGGGGCCGCAGGAGAGGGTTGGGGCTCGGGCGCATGCACAGGGAGAGGAGGGAGAGGAGGCAACAAGCCCGGCGAGTGGCCGTCGAACTCGTTCGAGTTAGGATAAGCGACCAGCGTGTTCGTCATGCTCCTGCTATCCTCTGGAGAGGGCGACGGGCCAAAATTGACGTTCGGGAGGGGCGTGATCCCGAGACTGACATGGCTCAGGCTCTTCCGGTGCGACATCTTCGCCTTCTTCCTCGGCTCTGAGACTCCGTCGTTGCCGGAGGCCCGCACGACCTGCGGTACGTCGTGGGTATTGGTATGGCTTGGACCTGCCTCCCCTTCCCTCTCCCGGCGCACATTCGTGTGCCCACTCTGCGACGAGCCCTCGAACAGCGAGTCACGGGCCTGCAGCTTTCGAGCCCTCATGGGAGGAGACGGGTCAGACACCTTGCGGTCGCGGTAGTAGGGAGACGACCGGCGGAATCTCCTCGTGATGCTGTCCCTGCGATTCCCTATGATACTGCGCCGTCTGCTGCTGAAGTCCGGCTCTGGCTCCGATTCTGCGCGCGCAGGGAGACGAGGGCGAGGCGGCGGTACCGGGAGCGGCGCGGGCGAGTCGGGCTCGGTCTTCCCTAGTAGGGACGGGAAGTCGGAAGTGCGGATCCTCGCTAGATCCCGAGCGACCACTCCGTTCGGTATCACCGTGACTTCGGGAACTGCGTGCCCAGCATCGCTGTCCGACGTAGCGTGCTTCGATGGCGGCGGCGGCGAAGGAGGGTCTTGCAAGACCGCCTCAGGTGACAGAGAGCCCGAGCGCTCGTGCACACTAACGCTGCTCGTGGTCAGGGTGTCGTCTGGCGTCATTGGAGGGGTTGGCACAGTGTGCAGCGAAGACATCTGCTGGTGTGTATGGGAGTCAACCGTAGATGCGGTGTGGGGCGGTCGGTCCTGCTGGTTCCCCTGCCCATAGACGAGGCCGTGCGACTGGCGATCATCATAGACATACTGGTCGGATAGATGAGTATCCTGATGCTCCGCCCTATTCTCCTGTGGCGCGAGAGCTTGATCTGACACTTGAGCGGGAGTGGCAGGAAAGAAGGAGATCGTTTGCGAGCGCCTGCGGTGATTGTATTGACGGTCCGTCAGCTTCTCTGGGGATTCTTGATGCCGATCGTGATTCCTGCAAGTCGGAAGCGACGAGGCAATGTCCGCATCCGAGAAATAAGACGTGGAATCCCTCGCGGGCCGCGTGTGGGAGCGTGGGGGACGCGGTGGCCTTGAGAAATCCGAGTGGTAGCCGTCCCGCAGGTGGTCAATCGCGTCAATGCTCCTCGCAGCGTGGACCACCGTTCGAGGGAGCGGAGGCAACTCCGGGAGAAGTTGGGGGTTTTGGCGGCCATGGTCCGTCGACATAGGGGGAGTACGCGTCAAGGAGGATGTGGAAGGGTTGAGGCCACCATACCTCTGAGAGGAATGGGCGCGGTCTCGGAGGACCTGAAGGGGCGCGAAAGGGTCAGTGGGGTCGGGAAGAGGGTACTTCGGAGAGTATGGGAACGCCGGAGGCGGTTTGCGCTTGATCCTCGAAGACGAGCGACCGTCGGTAGCAGCAGCCATGGCGTCCAGCGCTGTTTGCCCGTACACGGGGAAATTTGGAGTAGCTTTGGAGAGCGGTAGCGACGACCCTCGGAGTGGACATGCATACCTTTATGTAAACGAGGTATGCTCGTGTCGGCGGCGCGGCGAGGGTATTAAGTGGCTTCGCAGCGGGGCCCACGCATTCGTGGGCACACGGAGCAATGCTGTTTCCGCACCGCGCTACTGCAACGACCTTGCATGACCTGGCTCAGGTGCGTGCGGTGCCAATTCAGGTCGATCCAGCTTCGGTGCTGATCTGTCCGCAACTCAACCTCATCGGGAACTATCCAAAATTCGCCGATATTTGAAGCACCGCTAGACGAAGCTTGGGACGTCTGTACGCTACATGATGCTGCTCTGTAGCTTTCTCTGTCAAATTACTTGTGAGGATAATGCTAGTAACCAGCACGTACCTGAAAGAGAGCGTTGCTGTCGAGGAACAGGAACGAGGGTGGACGAGCGGAGAGTCGCGAACGGTGCCGAATCGCCGGTACGGATCGGGCGCCTAGCGGAAGCGCCTGCCCCAGATACGTCTGAGGCGCGGCATGCGAGAGTCAGAGCACTTGTCCTCCGACCACGATGTCCTCGCCCTCCAAGCCCTTCGACATCCCCAGCCCACGACAGCAGCGGCAAGCATTCCCGGAGAGCACGCCGCCTGCCTTTGGCACTCCCATATCTGCCTCTCCTAGTCCACGCCTCCTGCGGGCTCAGTACACCGGCACTCCACCTCCACCCAACATCCCCCCTCGTGCGGGTGGGACCCCGACTGGCACCCCCAGGCCTACTGGGAGCTCTTCATACCTCCCCTTACCTCCGGCTCCCGCTGAAGCATCGTCTTCGAGCCCTCGCTCTGTAGCAGGCGGCATCGGTGCGACGCGTCCGGTATCGGGCACGCCTGGGAGCGGCCAGGGTGATAACCCTCTGGATGAGCTGACCGATCAGGACAAGGCGAGAGTTGTGAGAAAGCATCTTGTATCGCGTGAGGAACGGCAGAACAACAGGCCCGCTACCCCAGATCAGCCTGCGCGAGGTTCCTTCAGTGCAGGCTCGGACGCAGGAAACGGAGGCAACGTCTCGAAGCGTTCCTCCAACTCCCATCTGCGCCTAGAGAGGGAGGACACGGACCCGTTCCCCGTGCCCTACGATGCCCCCGGTGCCGACGTTACGTGAGTATTAAGAGCATATAGTGATCCCATACGTGTGGAGATTGTGGTACCATGCTGTGCGAACGTGCGCTAATTCCCTCCTCAGCCACAGCATCTACAAATGGCATGCAGATAGAAGACGAGAGGCAGCGCGCCCTCGTTCCAACTCCTTTGCCGGGTCGACTCATACTGAACCTCCTCATCCCGCCTTCGAGCACTTGCACGAACCTGGTGGCTTCCGCCGCCACTATGTGATACTGCGCGACCCCGAACGTGCCGCACAGCGCCCTATGGTCCGCAACTTCATCGAATTCCTTTATATATTCGGCCACTTCGTGAGTTTTTCCGACGCCTGACAACGTTTGGCGGCATCTGAGTCATGTGATTATAGGCAGGCGAGGACCTCGAGGAGATCGAAGAAGAGGACGAGGAGTCGGCAGAGGAAGAGTCCCGTGTCCAGACGCCCGATTACCTGGAAGGGGCGTCTTACTATGGCACCGGCGAGTCGCCGCCTTTATTGACTGCTCCCCCTATCACTTCCATGGGTGGTCGCAAAGCGAACGAGCGTTCTCCGCTGCTGCAGCGTCCAGAGCCTGCAAGGACTCGCTCCAAGTCTCAGCGCAGACGGTCCGTTGGACCTCACGGGGACGCCACGGTCACTGATGCTGTCTTGATGGTATGTGCAATAGCACGCTGTTGATCAGGCACGCTAACTTGTCCCTTCAGTTGTTGAAGTCGTTCGTCGGCACCGGCATCTTGTTCCTCGGCAAGGCGTAAGTTCCTCTTTGACAGAAATGAGAGGCGCTGCTCACAACGTTCTGCAGATTTTTCAATGGAGGCATCTTGTTCTCAAGCGCCATCTTGACCTTCATCGCCTTGATATCGCTCTACTCGTTCCTGCTGCTTGTCAAGGCCAAGTTCGTTGTATCCGGTAGTTTCGGTGGTACGTATGGAACCCTTCTTTCCACGTGTGGCGAGTCACTAAGGCAGTCACAGACATCGGCGGAGCGTTGTATGGGCCCTGGATGCGCTATGCGATCCTCACATCCATCACTGTCTCCCAAATCGGCTTCGTCTCCGCATACATCATCTTCGTCTCCGAGAACTTGCAGTCCTTCGTCCTGGGTATCACGAACTGCGCCAAGCTCCTCGGCATCCAGTACTTCATCCTTTTGCAAATGGTCATCTTCCTGCCCCTTGCGCTTATCCGGAACCTGGCGAAGCTCAGCACTACTGCTCTGGTCGCGGACGCGTTCATCCTGGCTGGCTTAATTTATATCTTTGGGAGCGAGGCTGCTATCATGGCGAAGAATGGCCATGCACATGTAGAGCTGTTCAACGCAAAGGACTGGCCTTTGTTGATCGGGTATGCTCGCATGCAAGCCCTGCTGGTGAATGGAGTGCTCACGTCGTCCACAGAACTGCTGTCTTCTCGTTCGAAGGCATCGGTCTAGTAATTCCGATCACAGATGCCATGAAGGAGCCGCAGAAATTCCCCAAGGTCCTGACTGGTGTTATGCTGTTCCTCATGGGTAAGTACCGGCCTCCGATGCTTCGTGCGCAGTTTCTGATTTTGCCACAGTCTTGTTCTGTGGTGGTGGCGTTATGTCCTACCTGACTTTCGGTGCCGACGTGAAGACTGTAGTCATCGTGAACCTCGACACCACGAGCAAGTTCACTCAAGCTGTAAGTATCATCAGTCCATCCGCCTTTGTCTCCACTCAATCGTCCGTACGTTGCTAGGTACAATTCCTGTACTCGCTCGCGATTCTGCTCTCGGTCCCCCTCCAGCTCTTCCCCGCCGTCCGGATAATGGAGAACGGCATTTTCGAGCGCAGCGGGAAGCAGAGCATGCTCGTCAAGTGGCAGAAGAACTTCTTCCGCTTCGTCGTCGTCGTCTTCTGCGCGGCGCTCAGCTACTTTGGCGCCGCGGACCTCGACAAGTTCGTTTCGTTCGTCGGCAGCTTCGCTTGGTGCGTTCCCTCCACTCCTTCTCTGCCGCCGTGCGGATGCTGACGTGCGTTGGTCTGTTGCGTGTAGTGTGCCGCTGTGCTACGTCTATCCTGCGATGCTCCACTACAGAGCTTGTGCCCGGACCCGAAGGCAGAAGGTGGCCGATATCGCGCTCATGATCTTCGGCATGATCGCTGCTACGTACACGACCGTCCAGACTATCAGGGTGAGCATACTTCGAATCGTGACCGCTTTGCTACTTTGGCTGACCTCCGGTCTGTCCAGCTCATGGTCGAGCCGCAGCCCACTGGTCCGGCGCCGCCCGGGCAGTGCGCGGGCATTCCCTGAAAGCGCCGCCGTCCTCCCATCTAGCTCCGACACTTTTTCTTGGTTCTTGTCCTGATCCTGGTAATCGCGGGACTTTCATCGGTACATGCATGCAATCAATGCTCGTAGAACGCGTACGGGCGCGAGACCTACAGCGCCCGTACCCTCTCTCGCAGATGTCCTCCCGTTTCCTCTCGTTCAGTCTTCGCTCTGCACATGCTGTACAACACTAATCGTCCCAACGCAAACCTCACATACAACATCATGCACATATCGCACACGCATCTACGTATATCTGCACAATCCTCAAGAATACCTTAGTCACCGGATCTAGATCTTGCCATGTACAGCGTACACAGCAGAGGTACACGTAGTACAGTATTCACAACTTGACTGTGCATATAACCGCGGGACTTCGGTGTGAGAGGTGTAGCGACGACTTGCAAAGCAAGGGCCGCACGACCGCCCGTTTCCAGCATGTCTGTGCACAGTGACGGGATGGTCGGCGCATGGCCTGTCGTCGAGGAAATCTATGCAGCTCAGCAAGAACACCACTAACTAAGCATTACGAGGAAAGTCCCATGAATATCACCTCGCTGCTCCCGATTCACCTCCCCGCCTCCCCTCCTCGATCTCCAATCCCACCGTCATGTCCGCTCACATCTCCCTGACCCGCATCGCGATATTCGTAGCGAGCGCGCCGACGAGGGCGACGGACAAGATCGTGGGGCCGTACTTGTCGTAATACATGCCCTCGGCGCGGCGCTGGCGGAGGTGGAGCGCGCGGTAGACGAAGATGACGGCCGAGTACGCGATGGCGACGAGCGCGACGGCGGTGAAGAGCCACGCGCTCACGAGGCCCGCCGTGTCGCCGGGCGGGACGAAATTGAGGAGCGTCGTCGCGATCGTGCCGATGTAGATGCCAAAGTGCAGCCATTTCTGCGTGCGCGCGGGGGAGGAATTCAGATGAGCGCGTCGACTCGGTGAAGCAAGAGGCTGAGCGGTCGTGTGCTTACGAAGAACGTCCGCTCGGCGGCGAAGTACACTTTGGGCTCGATCCGCACAGGCACCGCGATCCTCTTGCCTGGCGGTGCCCTCCAGTTCTGCTCCAGTATCCGGTCGCTGCCCCTCCTCGCGCCCTCCGCGCCGCCCTCCTCCCTCCTCCCCCTTCCGGCCCCCTCCTCGTCCTCGTCCTCCTCATCCTCGTCGCCCACAGCCGAGCCCGCACCGCGGTGCGCCCGCTGCGCAGTCTCCTCGCGTAGGCGGTCGCGCAGCGTCTCGTCGAACGCGGTGCTCGTAGCGAGCGGGTCGATCGACATCGCGCGCACCTGCGCGGTGCCCGAGAGCGCGGCGGCGACGATGTTGCCCGAGCCCTGTTCCCGCGCCTTCTTGAGGAACGGCGAGCGCTCGTGCGCGTCCTCGCCGTCCGACTCAGCGGCGTAGTCGTGCGTCGGCGGCGCCGGTGCGTCTTGAGGGTCTCGCTCCTTGAGGTTTTTCTCGCGAATCGCGACCGCCGCGGCGACGTCGTGTCCGGATAGGCCTGTCCGCTTGCCCTCGTCCTTTGCTGCGGGGGAAGTGAGCCGGGGAGTCAAGAGCGGTGTAGAAGGGAGACTTACCGGGAACCATGTCCATGTCTTCGTCCTCTTCGCCCTCCGACACCGGCTCGGCATACTGTATGCGCTCGGGTGTCGTCTGTCCCGAGGTACCCGCGCGTGACGATGTGCCCTTAGAGGATGACTGCAGCGGACGCTCGATGATGAGCGCGCCCGTGTCCGGCTTTAGAATGTCGACCTCCACTGCGTCGCGTCAAAGTCAGCCATCTCCCCTGCGAGACACTGCGCTCTTGTTTGCTTACTTTGTGGGAGCCAGAACGGGACGAGGTCGACGCGGTTCGGGAGCAGCGTCGCGCAGCCGTGGATGAACTTGCTGAACTGCATGTGCGTGCCGGGTCAAAGAACATCCTTCACAGCGAATTCGACACGGCCTCGCACTGACCTTCGGTACGGCCTCGACCAGATGCGACGAGACGAGCTCGGTGACCCACTGCGGCGGCTCCTGTCCATACTGGGTCTGCAGCTTCACCTCCAACACGCCGTACCTACATCGTCTATCAGATTGCGCACGCAAGGCAAGAGGAAGCACGACGCACTTGAAGAGCTCCTTGTCCTCGGGCGGGAGCTGCTCGAACGGCCAGTCGATGCCGATGTCCATGCGGCGCCAGTTGTCGCCCGAGCGCGTGCGCCCGTCCCAGTTGTCTTCGCGGATCATCGTGAGCTCCGTGTCGAGCGAGATGCGCACGCGCGCGTCGCCCGGGAGCTGGAACGCCGTCCGATTGTAGAACGTCCGCATAACTGCCCGTCCCGCTCGTCAGCCAGCCGCTCTCTCAACAGAAGGGTAAGTGACGAAAGGACGAGAGACGCACCAGGCACCAGCTTCTTCGTGAGAATGCTGTACTGCACCTCGTTCGCGAGCTGGATCATCGCGTCCGCCTCCTGCTGCGTCTTCTTGCCCTTTGTGACGAGCTCCTGGAACTCGGCGTCCATGGTGTGCTCGCCGCGGAGGAACGCGTTCACGAGGTGCTCCTTGATCGGGAACCGCGCCTTGACCGACTTCTCGCCCGTCCAGTCTTCGCGGTGCGTCTTGCGCTCGACGAAGATCTGCGTGCGGCGGGTCAGTGAGCGTACGACGAAGGGGGTCGGGGGACGTACGGTCTTCTGGTCCATGTCGCCGTACCACCGTAGCCGGATCGCTTCGGCTCCTTCTGTCTTCTCCAGCCGGCCTAGATAGAGCTCTAGGTCCTCATTGTCAAAGTACACGGACGAGATCGCAGCGTCCTTGGGCTCGAACTCCTTGTCCGGGTTGAAGACTAGCAGAGGACCGGTATGAGAGACGGGATGGGGGCAGTGGTGGGGAGTGCGCGGTCTTACCGAGCACAGGCAGATGCTTCAAGATCGCCAACTTCAAGTGCACCAAGTTGTCCGGATGTACCTACGTATCCCGCCGCAGTCAGCGCCCATCCTCTCCCGCGAACCGCTCGCGCACGCACCCAATACTTGGTCGTCTGCCTGACGAACGCGCTCTGGTTCCCGCCCGCGCTCGCGTCGCCCTGGACGGGGTGGCCGCGCGTGCGGACGAGGTCGTACAGGCGCGAGAGCTTCACGATGAGCCCGTCCCAGTTGTACTTGTAGAACGGCCGCTTCTCGAGGTACTCTTGGATGAACGTCGGTTTGAGCGGGCGGTTCGTTTGTTTCTATCTCGCGGCCTGTGGGTCAGAACACGGTCAGGCGGGAAGAGACGGAGAACGTACGTCGTGTTTCTGCAGCCGAGAACGGGCGGCAGAGAAGAGCAGGGGGAGCGGTCGTGTGACGAGCGATAGCATCAGCCTCCGTCTGGCGGGCGATAGCTATAATGGCCCGCGCACCTTCAGAATCTTCATGAACCCGGTGATATTGAGCTTGGTGTAGAGCGCGAGGTCGTGCACGTCGGCGACGAGGGTCGCGACCTCCTCCTCGAGGAGCATGAACTGGTCCTCGAGCGCGTCGACGGACATGTCGTCCGTGTCGTCGTCGTCCTGCATCCCGTCATCGTCGTCGTCCGAGCCGGCGTCCTGCGTGAGGCCCTCGCGGCGCTGCTGGGCTTCGGCGTCCGTGTTCTGGTTGCCATTGGTGGTGGTGGTGGTGGTGGTGGTGGTGGTGGCGCCACTGCTAGACTGGGCGTGATGGTGGCCGTTCGCGTACTGGGAGGAGGCGACGAGGCGCTTGACGGCCTTCTCTGCGTCGTTGATGCGGCGCGAGAGCTCATAAGTCTATGGAGGGCCGAGGGATAAGGGATCAGGGCGGGAAGAAGGAGGGAGGGGTCGAGGGGCGCACCTTTGTCTTCTGGAAGTTGTGGATCTTGTCGAGCTCGCGCTCGAGCATCTTGGTGAACTCGCGCTCGTCCTGGTCGGTCCATGAGCGCGCGGTGGTGCGCGCCTGAGGGTGCGCGGGAGGAGGAAGTCAGCACTCGTGCGCGTGCGGGAGGGTTGGGGGACATGGGGTCGTGTGCCAGAAGTGCGCACCTTGAGCTCGCGCTTGAGGAGGTTGTAGTCGATGTAGAAGGGTCTCCATTCGTTGTAGAGGTCGTTCTGTGGATTGTTTGTGAGATGCGAAGGGCGCGAGGGCAGCGAGAGGACGGACGGTGATCTTGCGGCCGAACTTCATGGCTGGGGAGGGAGGGGAGAGCCTGCGAGGAGTGGGAGAGAGGGCAGCTGGGAGAAGAAGCTGAAGAGCCCGAGAGAGAAGAGGCGAGGTGGACTGGTGCAGGAGGAGCAGCTCAGTTAGCGAGTGGACGGGCAGCGAACGTGCGTCGGCACTCGCCCCGTATTTGCGCTCGTCCCAAAACGTCATCTCGCTTCCTTCTCTCGGCCATCCTTTCGCACTCCGCGATCGTCGCAGGCATCGTCCAGTCCCGTGCCTGTCTGCTGCGACTCTGTACTCGTAGCCTTGAGCATGTCCCGCACCGCGTCCTCGTCCCGTCCGCCCCCGCCCAAGGCTGCAGACGGCCAGAGCCAGACGAACGGCAAGGCTCGCGAGGCCGATGATGTCATCCGCACAAAGATCCTCCTCCTCGGCATGCGCAGGCACGTCCTCTCTCTCTCCCTAGCACACCCGCTGCTACAACTCGCGCAGGAGCGGAAAGACGTCGATCCGCCACGTCCTCTTCAACAACCTCTCCCCCCGCGAGACCCTCTATCTCGAGACAACCACCCACCTCACAAAGCACTCCTTCGAGTGCGTCCCTCCCCTTGCTCTCTTCACCGCTGCTCTTGACGTTCCGCCCCTCCGCCTCCCAGCACAGTCATCCCCCTCGAGATATGGGACTGCCCCGGCGACACCACCCTCGACACCCTCGACGCGTCCCTCTCCCAGTTCGCCACCATGATCTTCGTCATCGACATCCAGGTGAGCTCTAACCCTGCTCCTCCGTCCACGCTCGTTGTCCTGGTTCCCCCGTCGCTTTCGAACGCACCCCGAGAGTCTCATCGATCGCGTCCTAACGAGCGTCGATCATCTCCCTCACGACCTCAGACCCATTTCACTCCCTCCGCAGGCTCGTGTTCTCCTAGCGATCCGAGGAAGACGACCACGCGCAGGCGGGTCCGCATAGTATAGTAGGCGCACCGTCGTCTCTGTCCATGCGCTGCCCCCCGCCCTCGTGCGTCCCACACCGATGCCCACAGACCTGGCTCTGCACCTGTCCACGCGTTTCTACACCATCGTGTTTCGCAGAACGTACCATGCAATGAGCGTGCACCGCTCCCTCGATTGCGGGACTACAGCTATGTCATGCCTTGAAGTCCCACGACCACTAACTTCCAGCCGTTCGTACATAGGACCTGTACCAGCAACCGATCCAGAAACTGGTTGACTTCGTCATCACTGCGTACCAGCAGAACCCGGACATGAACCTCGAAGTCTTCGTCCACAAAGCGGACGTCCTCACCGAGGAGTACAAGATTGGTCCGTCCCCTCTCCTCTCCGTCCCGCCGCGCGTCACTCACCCCACTCGCCCCTCCCTTGCAGACAACTTCCGGCACATCCAGCAGCGCGTCCTGTCCGAGCTCGCGTTCGTAAACTACGAGTACGAGCAGATCCCGATCAACTTTCAGCTCACATCCATCTACGACCACTCCCTCCACGACGCGTTCTCGCGCGTGCTCCACAAGCTCATCGATTCGCTGCCTTATCTCGAGGACCTGCTCAACGTCTTCTGTTCGGTGAGCATCGCCGCGTCTTTTGTCGTGTAGGGCGAGGGATGCTCACCGCCGCCCGCTGCTAGAACTCGCAAGCGACGAAGGCCTTCCTGTTCGACACCGTCTCGCGCTTATACGTCGCGACCGACGCGTCCCCCGTCGACCCGCCCACGCACAACCTCTGCAGCGACTACCTCCAGACGCTCAACGCCTTCGGCCCGCTCTATAGGTACGCTCGCTCTCACCCGTCCAACCTCTGCCGCCCCTTGCAATACTGACATGTACGACAGGTCGATATCGGCGAGCCCACTGCGCATGCGCACGGGTCCCCCAGAACCCGCCCAGGCGCTTCCGGCCTCAGCAGGACCGTCCGCACCAACCTCTCCTCGTCCCCCAGCCATCTCTGCCCCGGCGAGCACAGCGAACTCCCAAGTCGCATCTCCCACCCCATCCTCGCCCTCTGCTCTCCCCGCATCACAGACGCAGACGCTCAGCCCGAATGCGGGTGGAACGGTCCTCCCGGGGCCCATGACAGCAAGCCCGTCCCCGATCTCCCCGGCGACGCTAGCGGTCTCGCCGAATCCCGTGCTTCCCTCGTCCGCCAACTCGACACCGGCGGCCGCCGCGTCCTCCTCCTCGATGACCCGCCTCTCCACCGCCGCCGCTTCCACACCTGTCTCCGCGCCCACCACGCCCCCCACCGCCTCCGCCCCTCCTGCATCCCCCGCGACATCCCGCCAGGCGCGCCAGCACCCGCGCTTCTACCCGTCCGCCGCGGCGTCGCTCGCGCCCACCGCCGCGGGCGCGGGCACGACGCTCACGTACCACCTCATCGCGCCGCAGCTGGCGCTGCTCGCGCTCGTGCCGTCGGGCGTGTTCGCCGCGCGGCGGGGCCTGGTCGAGTACAACGTCGTGTTCTTTCGGGAAGGCGTGCAGGAGATCTGCGAGGTCGAGGCGGAGGCGAGGAGGGTGCGGTGAGGGGCACCGGTGGGTCGGGGGAGTGGGATCTTGACGCCGTGGGCGTAAGTATGTATGGGGGCACTCAGGCCTCAGGCGCACTCTTTTCTCTTTGGCTACGGTATGCTGCAATGCACATTCCTTCAGGCTCGTGCGGCATATGATCGTGGACCCTTCCAACGATGGCTCGCCGACGGCCTTACATACGTAATAGCGAGGGAGGTATCATGCAGCACATGTCCGTACTGGACCCTGCACTCCGCGCTTCCTAGCATGCATATGCATGACTAGCTACAGTCCCTGCTACTACCGCTTCTCTTCCTTGCATCCACCGGCACGCGCGCGCCAAGCGACGAAAAAACGCCCTGTATTACATGATCTGCTTTGGTCTAATAGCCATTTACGCGAGCACCTCCGCAGTGGGTCAAGTCGACCAGTTGTTTGTTTGTATGGGATCCGGATGTACACGGGACGGCGAGCGAGAGAGACGGATAGATAGACAGACAGACAGACAGACAGAAGGGGAGGTATCATCTTTGCGATCGGATCGTCTGGGAGTGAGCTACAGCGGCGAGTAAGTACGGCCGTACGATATGTACTGTATGTACTGGAGACAGGGGTCCGTCCTCTGCCCGGAAGATGCGTGCGGATGCGTGAGGGTGTGCGAGGATCACTACTGGAGAGGGTAGGGTCAGCATGACTAGTGGGTGGGCAGGGCGAGGAGAGTGCGCTTACCAGGAAGTAGTCAGGCACGCGCCGCGTGACGAGCGGCTCGCCCGCACGAGGGGCAGGATCGAATTGTAGGCTGAGAGGCACAAGTGGTCAGAGTCTCCAGTACTATGGCGGATGCAGAGAGCGACGTACAAGCTATACGATAATTTTTCGTCAATCTCCATGATCGCTGCCTGGTTGCCGCAGCGGTAGCAGTAGTTGGGTGCAGAGAAAATCGTGACGACGTTCCTGTCCTGGCCCCAGTTGTAACCTGCCGTGTCAAACTGTTAGCCACGACCTAGAAGACTATTCAAAGCGAAGATGGAATACGTACCCTCCATGACCAGCTGATGCGCCCGCGCAACGAGGGTGAGGCCATTGTTGTGGTTGAACGCCTCACTGATGTCCTGTCCGAACGTGTAACCCGCGCCGCGGGGTGAGATACCCCAGCCGCACCGGTCGTCGGGGTCGGACCAGAGAAGGTCGCACATAGGGCCCTCGTGAGGGACTTCCTGTACACGGTCGATGCTCCGCACGTGGTCGAGGGTATCAATTGAGGGTGAAAGGCCTCCGTGGAGACAGAATATCTATGCAAAAGCATCAGTACATGTTTACGGGGTTAAGGTGGCTGTGTAGACGCCCGATCCCAGGTAATCCGTGACGCGACTTCAGGGCCATATTTCAGCACTCATTGACGCGGCGAACATCATCAGATTGATGGATGTGAGTGATATCACCGCGAAACGAGTGCTGCACCTTCAGTAGAGAAGACAAAGAGACAGCATAGAGGATACTTCCTTGCGAGTGTCGGTGCGACACTGGCCCAAGCGGTCTGAAGGCCGCCGGAGGATCTCCTCAGATGGACGAGATTCACTGGCGTGCAACTTGTCGTGTGCCATGGCCCATCGTGTCACATCACAGTCCCAGCATGATCATCGGCTGCGGACAAGAAAGATCACTTACTTGGTTTTCGATGAGGGCGGTGAGGGGGAGGTAATCAAACAGGTCGGTGAAGTATCTCCATACGTTCGCGTTCCCGTACTTGCGGAGGCATTCGTCGTAGAAGCCGTACACCTGCGTGATCTGTCGCGATTCATGGTTGCCCCGAAGAATGGTGACGCGGTCACGGTAGCGGAGCTTGAGCGCGACGAGAAGAGTTACGGTCTCGACGGAGTAGTATCCCCGGTCGACGTAGTCGCCCATGAAGAGGTAGTTCGTGTCAGGCGAGTTCCCGCCGATGCGGAAGAGTTCTGAAAGATCATGCTGAATGGGCGCAAGTTTAAAGCCAAAGCGGATAAAATGAGTTCAAGGGTAAAGGTCAGAACGACGTTACGTGTGTGAACGTGAATAGACGTACGAATTGGCCATGAATATCCCCGCAGACGGTCACCGGACATCTCACAGGCTGCACATTTGACTCCTCCATCAGGATCTCCCGCGTCTGTACATCGCGAGACAAAGCGTATGGTGAGCTTTCGCGCATATACCGACGCAGCCCACCGACGCAGAGCTCGTCTACCGCACCGGTGGCGCCTCGCCTTATCAAACATCAGGAGGGAACGCGCACCTTGTCGCAGAGTTTCTTGACATCGGCCTCGGAGAGTTGTTTGCATTGACTGAGCTGCGCAATCCAACCGTCTACTTCGTGCTCCATGATGTTTTTCAGTTGTCGTGGGAGTCAAAGCGAGCAAGGTGGATCGAGGGTGGTGGACGATGCGTGTTAGGTCTCTAAGCGGGGACCAATACGTGACCGTCTGCACTGAAGTCATATCGTGACAGTCACAGTCACGCTCGAGGAACCGCATCAGCGCGAGAGCCGCCTGGGACTTGATTCCTCTTCACCACACCCGCTTGCTCGTTCCCCGCAACATCTCCACACACCACTTGTTTTACGGGTTTATTCCGCTCTACCCTCAGCTAGGAAACAGGTACTTTCGACTGAACACTTTTCATCATGCCGAAGGTACGCAGACAGGCCCTTCAATTGATCGTGCCGCTGACCAAGATTTTGTCTGCAGAACAAGGGAAAGGTCAGCAAACGCGCCGGCCATCCTTGCATCTCATCCGATCTGACCTCTCTGCGATAACAGGGTGGCAAGAACCGGAGACGTGGAAAGAACGAGAACGACGATGACAAGCGCGAACTGGTTTTCCGTGAGGATGGGCAGGAGTACGCGCAAGTGATCAAGATGCTGGGCAACGGCCGCCTTGAGGCGCAATGCTTCGACGGCGAGAAGCGGCTCGCACATATTCGTGGAAAGATGAGGAAGAAGGTTCGTCTCAGCCCTGAACGACCAGAGTGCACCACTAACTATGACCTCTTCGCGGCGGTCTGACTACTATAGGTCTGGATCAACCAGGGCGACATCATCCTCCTCTCCTTGCGCGATTTCCAAGATGACAAGGCAGATGTTATCGTAAAGTACACCGCTGACGAGGCGCGGAGTCGTACGTCTCATCCTGCTTTCTATGCCGCCCTATCAGCACCCCGTCGGTGCGATGCTCATGCCGATTCTCATGCCATACAGTCAAGGCGTACGGCGAACTGCCTGAAAACGCCAAGATCAACGAGACCGAGACCTTCGGCGAGGAGGAGGGCGAGTGCACATTCGAGTTCGGAGAAGACGAGGAGGTCGACATCGACGAGATCTGAAGAAGTGTATTTCTATGTCCCTGTATCCTCCCGATTCGCCACCTGTGGTGTAGAGATCATGACCTTCACGATGTCTTCGTCTGTCCAGTGTTCTGTTTCTCTTGTTGTTTTGCATATACATTGGTGTATCAACGCCCTCTGGACTATTCGTGCCGAGCATTCATGTGGATCAAGGATTGCATGCGCGAATCGCGCTCAATAACTGTCCCGGAGATCACAAGTCCTGAGCTGTGCTCAAGTGACATTAGATCGTGCCCAGATAAGCCAGTGTGGCCATCAAGCGGCCATGAACGGGAAATTCGTCGGACCAAGGGCAGATGCAGGGAGCGTAGCTTGTCAGCAGCTTGCTAGTTCCGAAGCGCTCTTGCTGAGTTGTGTCGCTTTTCGCCTGGGTTCACGAACTAACACCAAAAATACGGTGGAATCGGCTCACTAGGAGCATGGATGAAGGCACGGCCTCCTACAAATCACAACAGTAGCAAATTACTCGAGCGACCGCAATCACCAATGTGCCTCCGCTATAGTCCTCCCGACGTGTACTAGCCCGCCGCGGCCAATGACGGTGCCAGGCTTGCCGGGGATGGCGACTCCGCCCTTCCCGCCCTTCCCACCCTTGCCCGCGATGGCGGTCCCCCCGTTGGCGGAGCCGCTGCCGATGACAGTACCGGGATTTCCAGCGGTCGCCGTGCCGTCCTGACCGTCTTGGCCAGTGGTGCCGGCTGCGCCCGAGCTAACGGGCTGCCCATCGACCGAGACGACGTGACCGCCTTGAATCACGATGGTGTGTCCAGCAACTTGGATGGTGCCGTCCATGCCGCCCGGGATGTCGACGCTGCCGTCCCCGCCGCCGGTAGACACGCCACCGTTCTGGCAGACCGCGTCCTGACCGTCGGCGCCGTCGGCACCATCCGCGCCAACGGCGTCCTGACCATCCGCGCCGTCGCCGCCATCTTGGCCAACGGCATCCTGCCCGTCCGCATCGCCTCGGCGGAAAATGCTAGGGTCGCACTCGGGCTGTACAGCGGTAAAGCGGGTTGGTTCAGTCTGCAGAGGGAGGAGCGTAGAGTGTGTCGCTTACCGGCACGAAAATGTCGTGGCCGCCTCGGGCGAAAAGGTCGGTGTCACCCAGAGCACGCTTGCTGATGCCGGTGGAGGCGCATGCCGTCTTGGGGGCCGGGCGGGCGACCGCAGAAAGAGGTGCGATGAAAGTGAGTGTAATTGTGAGCAGGCCGGCTGCGAGCATGGTTGATATGAGTTTTGGATGAAAGAGTAGAGGACCGAATGAAGGGGTGAAAGGAGTGAATCGGTGCTGCTCTGCTGTCTCGGAATGCGAATGAGGCTTTATACTCCAGAGGCCCCGGGTTGGCCACTGCAGCAACTTCCTCTGCGCGGCTGCACAGAGTACCAACAGCAATTTAGGTCGTACAGACCGTTTCCGCATTGACACGACTTGTCCACAAAGTGAACAGCCTCCCACGCGATCCGATGAGGGCCGCGTCCATTTTGCAGTACCCGCTGCATTGTGATCAAAGAAGCAGAGGTCTCCTGCTTCTTCCTTGCACGGTAGCGGACAGCTGGGGTGTCGGCGCGCTGCGTCGACGGTCTAGCTTGTTCGTCGAGAGGGCGCAGTGAGTGCACTGCGGACACGATCCAAGCTTCTAGCACAGCAAACGCGGGATGCTGTGTTACGAAGATGAAGCAGCCAGTAGCAATCTGAACATCATCGGAGCGACTTCTCACCAAGAAGGGTCGCATATGTCAGCTACATGTTGGAGTAGGTATCATAATATCCGCGACAGTACTATTGAGGACGCCGAGCCTCCCTTCGGCGACCACAATGCGACCAAGGGTGGCGTAAGTCATTCTATCCGTCTGGGCTAGCAACGTCAGCCGAGGTCCCCAACCTAACTGTGCTAGCCCGAACTAAACTATTCACTGACTGAATTTCATAGGTTCCCTCGAGATGAGTGCAATCAGGAATGGCTGACCAGCTCACGAGTCCGTAGTGAGGCGGACAGTGTTCGTCCAAGGCTGGAAACTCTTTGAGCACAGCCGATGCCCGCGAGGCCGAGAACGTACCTGGCGACATTGTACAACCCTGATAACCGCTGTACTCAAGCAGCACGGAGGGACGACGATACGCCTGCAGAAGTCTCGTAAATATCAATACAACAAAGTTCTGACCGATGCGCCCATGGAGATCCGAACAGAAAACCCCGTCCTTCAGCCAAGCTCACCGACCCATCATGAGGACGGTTTGCATATCCGGAACACAACCCTTCTCCCGCATGAGGTACTCCGCAATGTCTCGAGCGTCGCATTTCACGGCCACCTTGAGCATGTCCGGGGTGACCGACACCCTGTCGCCGAGCTTTCGCCGCTTTGCGCCTGAACCCTTCGGACTCGCCTTCACTAGCAACGATGATGAACTGCTACCACTGCGCTCCCCGCTCTGCGCCCCGGGCTCGTCCCCGGTCCCAGTGTCTTCAGACCGTCGACGTTTCCTGGAACCACTAGGGAGTGCCTCGCCGGTTGGGCCGTCCCGCTCTATCAGCATCCGCACGAGAGGGAGACTCTTTCGCCGAATGGCGACAGTCACTGCGAGGTTCCCCTTGCACTCGGGTGATGCCTCGTGTGCGAGGAGAAACTGCACGAGCGGTGTGAATCCAGCATACACCGCACGCGTGAGTGCATAGCCGTCATACGAGTTGGTGGCCGGGAAGGGGATACGCGGGTCGGAATATAGATACCTGAGGAAGGGGAGAGGGGCATCAAATTCCACCCACGGTCGCTGCCCCGGGTTGTCGCGCGGTTTCAGGTTACGAAAAAGGTGTCGGGGGAGTATCGTGGGTCGTCTGTCTGGGTCTTCGGGACCGGGTATATGGGGGCACTCCGGGCTGCGAAGGATTGCTTCGAGCACCTCGCGCGTGCAAATAGGGTATCGGAGGACCTTGGAGATGAGCCCAAGTGCCCGAGCGCTTGCGGATTGCTGGGCGAATTCTTCATAACACCGGATGAGATACTCGGCATGAAGAGTGGGTGGCGCAGCCTTGAATACGGCATGAAAATGTTTGGAGATCAAGGGCAATGAGGGCGACAGTGCGAGAGTGTATATCTCATACAACAGCTACGGCGAGAGCATCTCAGCCAATGCAAGGTCTTCCAAGCACGACAGCGCACGCACCTCGACGGGGAGGTCATCCAGGGCCAGCATCCGGTGGTTACTCACCGACAGCGTTCGGGTTCGGGTTAAGCTTCGACGGAGCACATAGACTCCCAATACAAAGCTTGTGCACGTGATCTCATGATGTCGATGGGCGCTACACAAGCCTTGAAGCGAGTAGGCGGTGGCGGCTGGTGGCGGTCATGGCGGCATCGGCTCCGAGTTCAGAATCAGCGACCGTCGTCGTCGTCGTCGTCGGCACAGCTTGCTCGTGCTCGTCTTCGTCTTCGTCGCCCACTCATTTGTGTGAGCAGCTTGCCTTGTCTCTTTCTGGACAAAACAGCCATGTCTGCTGGGGCAATGGATGAGGAGCAGTCGCAAGCGCTACTCCCTACAACCTCAGAGAACCTTGCGTCCGTCAAAGTCTTTCCTCTCATCCCGAGTCTCAAGAAGGACATAACTGTGAGTCCTCGACGTAATTTACGTATGAAAAACTAAAGCAGAGTGTCCTAGAGAGATATTGGTACGTCCTGAGGAGACACGCGTTCTGTCATGCACTCATTCAGTGCCTCGTAGACACCGCCTTAACTTGGGAGTAAGTACGTCCAAGGACCCGCGCAAAGTGTGTTGGTACTGAAGGCATGTTGAGGCAGCTGACTGCTTCAGATATCAACTTCGCTATTGTTCGCCCCTTGGTCTTCAAGTATGCACGTCTTGAGAACTTGGCAGTCGTCTACGCTTGCTTTGTCGTCCGCTCCCATTTCCTGTCTGAGGCTGAAGAGAACTTGGCGTACTCTGGCGTTCTCCTCTCCCGTGCTAGTCTGTGTGAGATACTCGCCATGAAGCTTCTGGGCACCTTCGCGTCGAGTCAGCTGCGAGTGGCCACGGTACTCACGGCAAGCTGGAATCCTCTTGCCGGAGCACCGGAAGAGATAGTGAATGATGTCAAGAATATGGTCGGTGACGATGGCATGTACGATCCACAGTGCGCGCTCGAGGTGTGTTCCTCCCGTCACTTGCGTGCATCTCTCACAATCACTTGACACTGTTGCGTTTGACAGATGGCCATCGCTACCGAATCGAAGGCATTCCTGGCTTCACCCTTAGTGCAAACGGTTGTAAATGATATCTACTCTGGTCGTATGGTCTTTTCTATGACCTCTAATCGCTCTGTGCTCGCCGACAACTACAAGCCGAAGAGCATCGAGATATACGATGTTCGGAAGGCGCCTTTCCTGGACCACTACAGGCTACGCGTACCGAAGTACGGTGCCATACTGGAATTCTTGAATTTCGCCCTTCTTTTGACCACCTTCCTATTATGCCTATCAAGTCTGTCGCTACATCTGCATGGTCGTCGGTATGAAACTGAAGCGCTGCTGCAGACAAAGACATGCACGCAATGAACGGCTTCGAAATCATTTTTATCGTCTTCGCTACGGCCTTTGCTCTCGAGGAATACACGGCATCCAAGGAGCATGGCTGGACTAGTGAGTTTTGCCTTGCACTGTCGCGATCCGTACTTGACAACAACCTGCTCCAGTATATATCGCAAACGTGAGCGCAGATGTGTCATATATGTGCAACGACTGACACCTTGCAGCTCTGGAATGTCTTCGACTCCTCCTTTATCGTCATATTCCTAGTCTACCTCGGCTATAGAATCAAGGGGCTGACCCATAATGACCGTAAGTACGACCCGAGATGACACGCAGTGGCCATAATTCCGCCTTACCACGCTTGTCTGCAGCGGCTGCATCTGACTTTGCATTCGATGTTCTCGCGTGCGGAGCGTGTATACTCTTCCCTCGGTAAGCCTTCCCTATGTCGTACCCGGACGCAATACTCATTCCCCTCTAGCCTCGCGTTCTTTGCGGTCTCAAACAACGTGATCGTGCTGTTCGTAGGCTTGTGTAACGTATCACGCTGTCGTCTCATCATCCTCCTACAGGGCCCTGCGCGCCATGATCGCCGATTTTTTGTTCTTCATCGCCATCGCCGCGATATGCTTCTCCGGTCTTCTCTTTACTCTGCATAACCTTGGTGTGTTTCTTCCATCTCTCGATCTATATACGTGCTCATGTTGGTCATCGTGCAGCGGCCGATACTGGCAGGTGGTCCGTGAAGAGCATAGCATGGCTTATGGTGCAAATTTGGTTTGGGAACACATACTTGAGCTTCGCTCAGGCAGAAAGCTTCCACCCGCTTTTTGGACCCGTCCTCATGACTATCTTCGCGGCTATGTCAAACACATTGCTCCTCACGAGTCAGTGTCCTCTTCAGCGTAGCAAAATGAGAGTTGACTGACCACAGGAGCATAACCAGTTCTGATTTCGATCCTCTCGAATACATTCGCGCGGATTGATGCTGTAAGCAGTATTGATCTGTAATAACTTCCTCAAGTTGTGCTGAAGGTCGATGGATCCGCAGAATGCCAAGCAAGAGGTAATTCCAGAAGTGCACAGTAGGACGATCCAAATCTCATCAACTTGGTTTGCAGTATCTGTTTCAGTACGCTATTACGACGATCGAAGGGTGCGCCGGTCAACCGTCAGAGTCCCTGAATTCCACTGATCCCGGTCCAGAGTCAAAGATACGCTGTTTAGCTACCAACCGCCCTTCAATCTGCTCGCGTTCATCGTACTGTGGCCGCTCAGCTTCGTCCTCACACCTCGGACTTTGCATTCGGCGAACGTGTTTCTCATCAAGTTGACGGTCAGTTATACACTGGAGAAGCCTGGTCCTAGCAGCTGAACCTCCTGCGTAGTCCTTCCCACAACTTATCGTCATAGCAATCTATGAGCGGTACCTGGCCCAGGGTCAGAAGTGGCGCGAAGCGAGCGCAGAGCGCGCGCACAACCTGTACGCGAGTCTCTCGCGCAAGGTGAAGCATATGCCCATCCTCGACTTCCTCGGGTCAAGCTCGATGGACGTACACGAGGCCATCTTCGACGTACAACTGCGTGACGAGGTCGACCTGTTTGGGGACTCCGACGTCGAAGACCTCCCTCCTCCGATGGAACCTACCTCCGCGCCCACCCCGGCCATCCGCACGTCAAAGTCGCACGAGAACCTCCCGCGGTCGAGCTCAAATACCCGACAACAAGTTCCCTTCCGCCCATCGGGGTCCCGTACACCTACAGACAGTCAGATACGGCGCACGACGAGCCTGTCTCTCTCCCCGCGGAAGAACCAGAGCGTCAGCCGCACTCGCACTCGCAGCGCGATATCGCCCATCTCGCCGACGGCGTCCCCCCGTTTATCTCCCCGCCCGCGGAACTCACCCCTGCCGACGATTACACCGTCTAGCACGGGCGAGATCCCCACGCTTGGGCCGCGTAGTCCCCTCGGCAAGCTGTTTGGGGCAAAGCGGGACAGCGCAATCTCGGCCGCAAACATGGAGGCAGGGATGAAGCGCGTGGAGGCCCTCATGGATGAGGTCCGAATGTTGCCGGTGAACAAGCTGAAGGACGAGATGAAGGAGTTGCAGGTACATCGCACCCCGAGCCTGAAGCCGACAGAGCTGATCCGAACGTGTATAATAGGACCGGCAGGCGAGGATAGAGAACTTGTTGATGATGCTGACGCGCGGTATGCGAAACGATACTGGTCCGCACTCGACGATACGACACGACTCTCTTTAGTGATGATACCCGTTTCCCCCTGTAGTAGCAGAGTGTTCCATCTCCATGGTCTGAGGGTCGGAGATATTCCTCCGACGTCGAGCCCGAGGTCCGATAAAGACCTAGACGCAAGACACTTCGAGCCCACGGTCGTGATACAGCCGTCCCGACTAAACACTGCAAACCGTGTACATCCTGGGTTCATCCTGCAAATGAGCATCTTTGTATGAGGGATGAGCAGCGTGATACATCCAGGACTTAGACGAGCGCGTCCAAGACCGGTTATATTGCACAGCGACAGGGCTAAGGGATATAAGAGTGCGCGGGGACCAGGCGCGATCGAAGGGATGGGACGCAGTGATAGTACACGAATTACGCGTTAGCAATAAGTTGATATGCATGCATGCTAGAGGGATGAGGTATGCGCAGTCCACATGATGATGAGAGTTGACGAACGAAAAGGAAAAACAGAAGGTGAAGGGGGAACCCGCGCCGAGGTATCCGAACAAAATGAGGTATGCAGAGGTGCCCGGGGAATCGGTCGTCAAGAAGGCGTGAATGCGATGGGCGAGTGGGGAGGACGTCAAGATTCCTCTGTGTCGTGTCCGGCGAGGGAGGGTATGGGCGGGTGGGTATACCGGCCGACGTCTTCGTGGATGGGTGACCCGGCCTGGGAACGGTCGACCATTGTAGACGTCGGCAGGAGGGTATTCGTCGCCGATTGGATGACCTCGCCTGGTTCGGCCTCGTCTTGATGTCCCAGGGTCGTGATGGGCTGGTTGTGCGGGTAGTAGGACATCCGCCGGTTCTTCGAGAAGTCGTAGAGGGTGAATCTGAAGGGAGCCGGAATCAGAAAGCGGGGACACTGGCAGCTGAGGGGGTCACGTACTGTTCCTCCAATTGTCGAAGTTCGGGCTTCATTTTCTCCAAGTCGGGATGCAGTGTTTTCCGTTTCTGGTGTGTCAAGGGTTTCTCGACCATAAGGAACTCGTCGAGCTCGTGAGAGACGTCGAAGTTCGCTTTCTTCATCTGCATTCATGCTTGTCAGCGGATGGGAAGGTGACAGAAACAGAACAAGGCTGTACGTCAGGGACGAAGGGGGGCTGCACGTCCTTGTTTTCGAGATTGTCCCAGTCGATCTTGGACATCCATGGATGCCGTCGTAGATCTTCAATTCCCAGCTCCTTGTCTCTGCAGGCGAGACGCGTCTTGGGATTTCGGTCGAGCAGCTGCGAATGTCACATTAGTAATCATGCGCATCATCAAGAGCCAGAATGCACGTACACCGAGAACGAAGTGCTGACCCTCCTTGCTGCACTTGTCCTTTGCGCTGGACGGCAACCGAATCGGGTCCTTCAGGATAGAGTGTTTCATCTTGTCTGCCGAACGTCCGTCAAACGGTCGTCGGTGAAACAGCAGCTCCCAGGCAACAACGCCGAGGCTCCACCAGTCGGCACACCATGTGTAGCCCTGGCGGCCGATCACTTCGGGAGCCATATATGCCATACTCCCAGCCACGCTTGTGTGCAGTCGTCGTTCTGAGTAATGAATGGCGACATTGAAGTCGGTGATATGAACATGGCCCATAGCGTCCAACAGAATATTATCAGGCTTGAGGTCTCTATTTATGAAGTCAGCATTCGCTCCATGCGAGCTTAGCAATTGGACCTGCCGGTGCATTATCCGTTGTCGGTGGAGGTATTCTAAGGCACATGAAAGTTCGGCTACCCAGAAGCGCACCACGTCTTCGGGTATATATCTCAGCCGTTCTAGGTGGACTGGTACGGGTCAAACGCGAGTGTCGCATACGAGAAAAAGTAGCTCACATCGCAGATCACCACCCAACATGAGGTCCAGAACAAAAAAGCAATTCTCGTCGTCTTGGAAGGCATATCGCAGGTTCACAACGAATGGATGATCGATCTACAAACTCGTAGGGTCAGTACGGTAGGGACGCGACAACGAGCTCCTAGGGATAGACATGATGGACAAGGGCCGTGCGCGGAAGACCGGGGGCTCAACCCCGGAAGAACCGCCTTGAAGTATTGATACCAGAAGAGCAGAATGTGCCCTGAATATACAGAAGTGCAGGAGCTGCTCCGCTCCTGTCGCACACCCCGTCAACCAGGCCACATCTTGATGTCAGCCATGTCACGCCGGAGCGCCTCGGCAGCGATGGCGAAGAGCTGGCCGCTACACAAGGGTGCAGGAGCGCGGTAGTGCAGTCAATTCGGAGGGACGTAGGGACATCGAGACGAGTGTGCATGCTTGACGGATTGCTGCTTGAAGCAGAGCCGGGGGATACGGCCATTGGGAGCAGAACACAGAGCTGGCGGACATACCTCCTCCAATAGTCGACGCTCCTGTATGATATTCGCCACGGCCTTCTGCTTTATGCATTTCGCCTTATCGATGTATTTAAGAGCATAGAGCTGCTTGGTTTTCTTGTGCTCGACGACTCTGACCTGGATGCCTCTCGGGGGTGAGTGATGGCGTGGTAGCGAAGTGCGGGGTGGCATACCTTGCCGAAAGCGCCCTTGCCGACGGCCCGATGGAGATTGAAGTGGTAGAGGTCGACGTCGCCGTCGAAATTGATGGGCTCAGAGCAGCAGCAGGCGACATTCCCCATGAGACGTTTGCGAAGAGGCAGGCGGAGGCGAGGGTTGGGGCTTAAAGGATGCCGTCGAAGAACAAAACGGACCAAATCTAAGTCTGACAACCGTACAATGCACAACTAGACGCCCATCTCCGCGTTCCCTCGAGGCAGTGCCTGTGGTATTCCCGATCCGGAACAGCACTTCAGCATCTCCTCCGCTGACGCTGACCACAATAATGTCCGTCGGCCTCTCGAAGATCCCCACTCTGCGCGAGCTATACAAGTCTGGCGTGCTCAAGACCGCAGAAGCGGCCAAAGCTCGTTATCCGCCGAAGCCGACCCTGCTCGACAGAGTCTCGCTGTAGTGAGTAAATCGGCACATCCGGACAGATCTCAGTCGGTGCCAATCACGTCTGCCATGCGACAACGCCCTTGTGCTATATCCATCTCGCTCTCACCGCGCCGTCGCCAGTCAAGGTGACATCACGAAATTAGATGTTGATTGCATTGTCAATGCGGCAAACCGAAGCCTTCTCGGTGTGTGCAGTTCATTATGGTCGTTCCGTTCCGGGCACATTGACCTCGCGTGCCGGCCGCAGGAGGAGGCGGAGGTAGGTGTCTGCAGCTGCGTTCCCGTACCGCTCACCCACATAGCGCATTGTTAGTCGACGGAGCGATCCATGCCGCCGCCGGCCGGTCCCTTCTAGAGGAATGCAAGTAGTTCCCCAGTGTACCGTCACTATTCGCCTCACCGAGAGTAGGTCGGAAGCTGAACGGCTGCGAAACCGGCGACGCTAAGATCACCAAAGGATATGACCTTCCGGCGTGCGTGCGACCCGTTGCTACAGGATCACAGGAAAAGTTTGACAATGTTCTCCAGACGCCGCGTCATTCACACAGTCGGACCAGTGTATTCATCCTCGAACGCGGACGTCAAGGCCCAACAGTTGGCTTCATGCTATAGGAAAAGCCTGCAGCTCGCAGTGGAGAATTCCCTGAAGCATATTGTCAGTATGCAGCAGGCATCCACGAAACTTCGCTTGATTGACCGGCGGTTAAGGCATTCCCCTCGATTTCAACCGGCATCTACGGTTATCCAATTCAAGACGCCACGCACATCGCCTTGGATGTGGTAAGGCAGTTCTTGGATTCTCCTGAGGGAGACAAGGTAGATGAAATCGGCCTTCTTCTATCTACGTGGTCCCTTACCTTGTCCCGTCCTGAAATCTAGCTAGAGCGGACTATCTTCGTCGTTTGGAGTGACACCGACAAGCGCGTTTATGAGTGCGTATTGCTCCTCACCCTCAAAACGGCATTCTCCGACGTATCTGTGCCAGATCCCTCATCCCGCTCTACTTTCCCCCTATTGAGGATGAAGGGATCGGTAGTGCAGACTGAAATGGGTAGGAAATGTGTGCCAGCAGGCGCACAACTGTACAGTACGAATAGTAACAGCTTGGCGGGCGTGGTGTCCAGCCTATGTCCAGACTCAGGGTGATCCCGCACTTTCACACTCTAGCCGTTTCGTATCTGCTCCCGGCGCACTCGGTGCCACGATGTTATGACACAACGCTGCTGTAGATGTGGACGAGACCGTGGTATGCATCATCGCAGTGCGCGTGAGAAAATACTGTAGCTCACCTCTTTTCTGACTCAAGTAGGTGGTTAATTCCTTACTTTGTGCACCAAGGACCCCCTACTCCCGCGCTGAGAGGTTTTCCAAGCAGCCTATACAGAACTCCCCGAAGCTACGCCGACGCGCCCAGCCGGCCCGCTCGAGTCTTTGCCCGAGCCGATGCCCTTGCACGATGGGCACGACCTGGACGGTCTGGTCAGAAGTGTAGTCGCATGACCCCTAGACGCGCCCGTGTCTCGTCTTTCCTTTGCCCTATCATCGCCTCGACCGAGTTTTCTCCAGAAGCTGAGAAGCGGTTTGATGGGTCCAGTGCGGGGCAGCACGTCGGGACGGTACCGGTGACCCAGAGGCGACCCTCAAGCCCGGCGGTATTTAAAGCGTCCGTGTGAGGCGTGGGCGGGGGTCCGCTTGCCTCTGGACGGAGGCGAATACTTGGAGCTCTGAAACGCATTCGGGCACGATTACAAGGCATGGGACGCGTGTACACCATCGCTGTCGCCGTCTTCTGCGCGATAGGTGAGTGACTCAAGGCGGAGACATCTAATATGGCCGGTGGATGTTCGCGAAGAGAAGGCGGCAAGCTCACCTTTTGTCCTATCGCCAGGTTCCTTTTTGTTTGGGTGAGCCGAGGTTCCTTCTAGTTTCAGCGGTCGACAAACTCTGATCTCTCTCATTCTTGGCATGTAGATATGATAGGTAAGCTCTCGTCTTGCCATCTCCGCGAAATTGATTGGTTGCTTGATACCACTTTGCCTTCGCAGCGGGATCATCTCCTCCGTAATTACTTTCTCAGAGTTCAAGAACTTCGTGAACAACCCGGGCAACTACGACAGCCTGTCTGGTGCCGTCGTGTCCACCTTTACAGGCACGTCCTGTGATTGTAGTAACTGCTGTGTCATCGCCAGTTGACCAAACCCTACGTGCAGGCGGATGCTTCTTTGGCTGCGCTGCAGCAGGCTGGTGAGTAGCATCTCTCTTGTATAAATAAACGTGATCTAACCTCTCTGCAGGGTGAATGATAGATTCGGTCGTCGACTCACGGTCCAGGTACGTGTTTCAACTGCAGTTCTCGCTCTCATAATTCGCTAATGAACGCTTTCTAGCTCGGCGCGCTCATTGCGCTATGGGGATGCGCGATGCAGACGGGAGCAAACAACTTCGCGTGCATGTTGACTGGTCGTATCATCGCCGGTCTAGCGATTGGGTAGGTCTGTCAGAATTCAACAATGGCCGCTCGATGTTCATGAGGTGCTCCAGCATCCTGTCGATGACCGTCCCTCTCTACAACGTGAGTGCATGGCCATCGGGCTTCCTTCGATACTCTTGGACTAACGTAACTGTACGTAGACCGAGATTGCACCCGCGAAGCATCGTGGTTTCGTGGTTGGCCTCACACAGCAAATGATTGGCATAGGTTTCATAGTCGCGAACTGGGTGCGTATTGTGTATCTGTGCTCATCCCTACGTCTTCTCATGACGCATAGGTCGGGTACGGATGCCAGTTCCTGCAAGGTAGCAAGCAATGGAGGTTGCCGCTCGGTCTTCAGGTTAGACTCCTTTCACGGCATCCACAGATCACCACTCAGCGGAAGACAGCTCGCCCCAGCACTCCTCCTACTCATCGGTGCGCAGTTCATGCCCCGCTCCCCCCGCTGGCTACTCGAGCAAGGCCGAGAAGAGGAAGCCCATGCCGTGGTCCTTAAGCTTCACGGTGGCTCTCCAGAGCACCGGGAAGCGGCCGGCCGTGAGTTCGTCGAGATGCGAGAGATCATCGAGGCGGAGAAGGTCGTCCGCGCGCGGTCGATCAGGGACCTCTGGGCGACCCGCGGCATGCTCCGCAGGACGCTCGTGGCGGTCGGCGTGCAGGTCTTCGGCCAGTTCTCCGGAATCAACGTCATCAACTACTTTGGCCCCTCGATGTACAAGGCGCTGGGCTTGAGCCCTGGACAATCTTTGCTGGTGCAAGGCATCTACGGTGCCGTCGGACCCATCACGAACTTCTTGTACGTCCATGAAGACGTGCGGAAGTACGGCTGCGTACTGATCTTGGCCGTCTCCGTCGCGTAGCTTCATCACGCTCATACTCGACACCGTGGGGCGGAAGAAGCCCCTGATGTTCGGCGCAGGGAGCTTTGTCGTCACTTACTCCGTGCTGACCGCCATCGTGGCGTGCTTCCCGCCCGACCAGTCTACGAACCTGGCGGCGCAGCGTGCTGGCATAGCCATGATTTTCATGACGAGCATATTCTTCTCCCTCAGCTTTGGACCCGTCAGCTGGGTGCTTGCATCAGAGGTGAGTTCTCGTGAAACACCGTCCATCGCGCAAGAAGGGCCTGGCGACTGAGTACTGATCGCTCGCCGCATCGCAGGTTTTCCCGACGAGGACCCGGTCCATAGGCACTAGCGTCGCAACCTGTTCAAACTGGGCATTCAACGTCCTCTTTTCGCAAGTGAGCACGCCTTGGCCAGCGAGCCCGGCGGCCCTTCTTTGCTCACGCTCATAACAGGTGTCGAACCTTGCCATCAACGACATCAGTTGGCGGTACTACCTCGTCTTCATCTGCCTCAACGCCTTCGACTTCGTCGTCATCGCCCTCTTCTTCCCCGAGACCAAAGGTCAGTGGGCTGCGTTGGGCGCACGCGTGATAGCAAGGTGGCTGACCAGGACTCGGAACACAGGCAAGACGCTCGAGCAGATGGCGGCGGTGTTCGGAGACGAGGTCGACCCTCTGGATTTGCGTACTCACGAGAAGATGGATCATCATGAAATGGATGCGGAGAAATCATGAGACGTGCGAGCAGTTCTGTAGACTACCTTCGTTCCCAAGTGGCACTGATCAACGCTGTGACTTGAGCTTGAGCAAGCGACTCGTGAGATAACGACTCGACACAATTGCCCGCACGCCGCGGCTCTAACGAGGAGTAGCTTGCGCGGTTGGAATATGAGTATAGGATACATATGGAGCAATCGACAGCGCGCCGAGTACATCGATATCAAACGAGACAGCCAGACTGCGATCAAGTCCTCAGAAGAAGTATATCTCAGAGGTCGGCGGCAGCTCCAACAAATCCGGCTCAGCCTTGTACTGCCAACGCACTAATGGGTTATCCTATCAGCGTTTGTTTCCTGAGGAACGGAAGGAGCACTTACTCAGCGTATGCATGCCAGCATCGTACGCGTAGCCAAAGAAGTTCTCCTTGTGGTACGAGCTCGTCGGCCACCGCTTCTCCTCGGAGTAGTCTTCGTCGATGCTGTCCCGGTCTTCTTCGTCGCTCTCTTCGTCGGCGCCCCCCTCTCGGTCTTCCTCCTCGTCGTCCATCTCGTCCTCTTCTCCCTCCGCCTCCGCCTCGGCACTCGCCATTGCTTTATTACCGTCAGCATAACGTTCGGTCCCCGCAGCCCCCTCCCTCTCCGCAAGCTGCTCCTCGGCCGCACCTCTCGGCTCCCCCGCGCCCTCCCCGCCAGCGGTCGCGGTATGAAGATCCTTCCTCTCCTTCAACGCCTTCGCCTCCTCCTCCACCGCGTCCCACGTCGCCCAGCGCGGGATGCGCGCCCTGCGGTATCCCTTATGCTCGCCCATCCGGTTCACGCGCCGGCTCTCGGTCGCGACGAACAGCGCGGCGCGGCGCGGGTCCCACGCCATGCCCACGACCGCGTTGTTCCCCGTGGAGAGCTCGTGGACGACGGCTTTCCCGCGGACGTCCCAGACTTTGATCTGCTCGGTCCGTTCGCCCCCGGTGAAGAGTGCTGCAGTGTCGCGTGCGAGTGAGCGTATTCACGCCATGTGGATGGGAAGGCAGAGGACGGGCGACGTACTGGGTATCCCGTCGGGATGGACGAACGCGACGTCCGCGCACGCCTCGCTCTGGAGCCCGGAGTCGAACGTGAGCACGGGCAGGGGCGCCCGCACGTCAAAGACGCGCGCATACCCATCGCTCCCCGCGGTCACGAACACGTTCGGGTCCCCCTCGCTCGTCCTGATATGGTCGACGTCCTGCGCGTGCCCGAGGTATCGTGCGACGCGCTTCCCGCCGTGCTCCAGGTCGATCGCCACGCACTCGTACGTGCGCGACGACGACCCGCGCTCGCCGCACAGAAGACGCCCGCTCGGGGCGTGCCAGTGCAGCGTCGTCGGCGCGTACTCCGGCATGTCCGCGAACGGCACGACCGCGTGCGGCTTCGTGCCGCTCGACATTTCGATGCGCGGGTCGCCCGCCGTGCGCCAGCTGTTGTCCGTGTTCAGCTTCCCCTCGCCGATGAGCGCACCCGCGGGGCGGTCCTGGTGCGTCTCGAGCGCGTCGAGCGTCCAGAGCGCCGCTTGGCCGTTGCCGGTGCGTGCGACGCGGCCATTGGGGAGGAGCGCGAGCGGGCCGTCGAAGTCGCGGAGCGAGTTCATGGTGTGGACGTTGGGGAGGCGCTTCGGGACCTTCCGGTCCGCGCCGGGTGCCCAGGAGAAGGACTTGATACGGTCCTCGTCGGCGAGGAAGACGAGCTTGCGCTCTTCGTCCGTCGCGAGGTAGCGCGCGACGTTCGAGAGCCCCGGATCTATCGTGGCGCCCCCCAGGGAGTCGCGGTCAGGGCCGTCGAGGAGGATGTATCGCAGGACCGGGTCGCGCTCCTTGTAGCCGCCTGCGCCCGCCATCGCGAGGATCGAGCCGCCCGAGGACAGGTCCATCGCACAGGGGTTGTTGATGGCGTGCGCCGTGAGTTCGGCGCGGGCTTGGTAGATGAGCTGGGCGAGGGGCGTGGCGTCCGATGCGGGGGAGGGGACTCCTTCGCGGAATCGCGACAGGCGCGTTGTGTACGGGTGGGGCCGCGGAGATGTCTTCCAGGAGGGTGTTTTGGCAAAGGCTGGGAGCTTGGGCCGGGCTAACACGCAGGAATCGGGATCAGCTTGCGACTTCTACTCCAGTCGTCGTGACGTACGGGCTCCCGGGTAGAGATATTTGGTGTAGAATAGCATGAATGATTCAGTGATGTCCGATCCTGCACGCTCGGCGCCAATAAGTGTCGGGGGACATGTATCGGGTTTGTGTGGACGTACCGCACATCTTGAAGCTATCCTCGACGAGGGGAGTGTCGGGCGAGTCGGCGAAAGAGGGTATGTGATGGAGATAGGCCTCCTCGTAACCCCAGTTGAGAGCGTCGTTGAGGAGTGCCTGAGCTCTCTCGATTACCGTAGGGAGGTCTGGAGAGTTTGCGTTGTCTGCGTCGCGGACGACATCGCAGATGTAGCGGAGGGTCTTGAAGAACTCCTTGTCGTGTTTCTGCTCGTCCCGCCTGTTCTCCGGCTGGGGAGCGGCCTTGTGGAGGTCCAGGCGGAAGGCAAGTGCATCGAGCTGGTTGAACCAAGTCCCTCCGCTTTGGTGGGCCATGATGAGGGTGTACTTATGTGGTTGTCGGATGCGATTGAGAGCGATGGGAAGGGCGAAGCACGCAGGAGCAGCAGAAGTCGGCCGAGTCGCGTACCCTTGAGTCTAGAGAATCGCGTGCTCCTCGTGGTATGGAAATAGACTCAATCGACGCGTTTGCGACGCTTTGTGCGTGAACGCGTCGCGGCGGCATCGTGTGGAGAACGTGAGGAGAGGATGAACGAATTGCAGGCGTCGGGCAGCTTCGGGCAAGATCGCGAATGCAGAGGATGCAGAGGATGACGTCGATGACACAGCTCTGCGAAGTGCTTGGTAAGGAAAGACATCCTCCTGGACCACACTATATGAGCACGCGCAGCTTCAGGAGTTGTCCTACCGAATCGCTTGCAGTCCTCTGACATCCTGCAAAACATGTCGTTTGTCAAGACGCCCATCTTCCTCACTGGCGCTACCGGTAAGACGCGTCCTGCGCGCTGACGTCACCGCCCACCGCTGCTAACGGCAGTCGACAGGCTACATCGGGGGCTCCGTCCTCGAACGCCTTCTCAAGCATCCCAGCGCGAACACATTCGACATCTCCGTCATCGTCCGCAACCCGGACAAGGCAAAGATCCTCGAGTCCAAGTTCGGCGTAAACGTTGTCGTCGGCACCCACCAGGACCTCGACAAGCTCGAGTCTCTCGCCGAGAACGCCCATGTCGTCTTCCACTGCGTATGTACCCTTCCGAGCCTACCGTCTTGACGTACGCAGACTGCTGACCAAACCGTGCAGGCGGACGCTGACGATGAGCCCGCTGCAAGAGCCATCTTGAGCGGCCTCAGGAAGCGGCATGCCAGAGTCGGCGATCTGCCCATCCTCATCCACACCGTAAGTCCCGACCCCCATCCGGGCCTCTCACCATCAAACTCACACATCTCCTTCGCCAGTCGGGAACCGGCGTCCTCACCGACGACGCGCGCGGCGAGTACGCCACCGAGACTATCTACTCCGACCTCAACGTCGACCAGATCAAGTCCATCCCGCCCACCGCATTCCACCGCAACGTCGACCTCGCCATCATGGAGGCCGACGCCCAGGGCTACGTCCGCGCCCACATCATCCTCCCCTCTACCATCTACGGCATCGCCCAGGGCGCCCTCTTCGACGCCGGCGTCTCGAACCCGCACTCCATCCAGATCCCCTACCTCATCAAGGCCGCCCTCGACCGCAAGCGTGCCGGCGTCGTCGGTCCCGGTAAGGCTCTCTGGCCCGACGTCCACATCCACGACGGTACGCATTCCTCTGGTGACCGCTCGAGTGGTATCGACGATACTCACGAGAGCTCCTGTCGCAGTCGCCGACCTCTACATTACCCTCTTCGACTCGATCGTGAGCAACCCCGACAAGACCGGGCACGGCTGGGAGGGCTTCTACTTCGGCGAGAACGGCGAGCACAGCTGGTACCAGATCAGCCGCGCCATCGGCGACGCTCTCGTCGAGCTCGGCATCTCCGACAACCCCGAGCCGACCCCGTTCACGGTCGAGGAGCTCGTCAAGTACTTTGGGAGCGAGGAGATGGGCTGGTACAGCGGCACGAACTCGCGCTGCCGCGCGGATCGCGGGCGCTCGATCGGGTGGAGGCCGCGCTACACGACGGAAGATATGCTCAAGAGCATCAAGCCCGAGGTTATCGCGATCCAGAAGCAGCAGCAGCAGGGCAAGGCGTAATGGCGCGTTATATCATCGGCGGACGGATAGGGCAACGCATGAATGAAGTTGTAAGTGTGTAGTGTACGATAACGAGGTGAATGGATGTGTTACGTCCTCACTTTCCTATCCCGAGTCCGAAAATGCTGGCTCGCCCGAGCACAGTCTCCTCGCACCAGCTCGCGCCCTCGGAATATATGACCAAGCAGCAAATCGCACCGGCTCGACCTGTCAGTTTGCAACTTGACAATCCATGACTCGCCACTCCTCCAAGCGGTTATCACTTCAATGTGGCACTTCGACGACCTGTTGAGGCAACAAACGCACAAGTATCCGGTGTGCCGATGGACCGGTGATCCCTACGCTTCTTCCCACTGTTTCTGCTTTGTCAGACACGAAGGATGGCTTGGGTAGAAAAGAGACGTCAGCTCTGATGTCCTGTTCGTACCCAGAGCACGCACACCCGCAACACGCATATTCACACACGATATACGGACAGCCACATAGCACAAGCGACACTTGACATGCCCAAGGACGAAGTCACGACCTTCATCACTGGCGCGACAGGTATGGAACCCTCGATTGTCCCTTCCCGGGCCGCCATGACGCTCATACTAGGCCTCTTCACCTGCCGCAGGATACATCGGAGGTGCTGTCCTGCAGCGGCTCCTGCAGCACCCTCACAGGGAGAACTTCGAGATCAGTGCGTTGGTCCGTAACGTGGAGAAAGCGAAGCTCCTGGTGAGGGAATTCGGAGTGAGGACCGTCGTCGGGTCCCTCCAAGATTCCGACAAACTCAAGAGCCTCGCCGAGAACGCACATGTCGTCATACATACGGTATGACTATGACGGTGTTCGTACGTCCTCGTCTTACTTTTGTTCTCGCTTGTAGGCGGACTCGTCCGACAATGTGGACGCGATCAGGGCCATACTGGGCGGTCTGAAAGCCCGGCATGAGAAGACACAAGACGTACCCCACCTCATCCACACTGTGAGTACGCGATAAACTCCCTCAATCGTGCTCTTTCTCACCGGCATCGTTCCGTCAGTCTGGAACTGGCGAGTTCATGGAGGACGTGCGAGGGGAGTACCCCCCGAGGGACTGGTACTCCGACCTCGACGTCGCGAAGATAGAAAGCCTCCCTCCGACCGCCTTCCACCGCGAAGTAGATCTCCTCGTCATCGCCGCCGACACGGAAGGCTATGCGCGTACGCACATCGTCTTGCCCTCCAACATATACGGGATCGCTACCGGTCCGCTGTTCGACGCCGGGATCTCGAACCCGAACACGATCTTCGTCCCCATGCTGGTGAAGGCCGCTCTGCAGCGGGGCAGCGTCGGAGTCATGGGCCAGGGCGTCTCCCAGTGGGCCGACATCCACATCGAAGAGAGTAAGCTGCACGGCGTTTCCTCCGTATCTTGCTGCGAAGTGGCGCTCACGCACTCGCGGCCCGACAGCTGCGGACCTCTACGCACTCCTCTTCGACGCGCTCCTGCACACCCCGGAGAAGGTCTCGCACGGGCGCGAGGGCTACTTCTTCGGCGTGAGCGACTACTACGCCGTCCGGGACGTCCTCCGGATCATCGCGGACACCCTGTTCGCCATGGGCAGCATCAGCACCGCCGAGCTCGTACCGTACGCCGAAGAGGAACTGGACAAGCTATTCTGGAACAAGGTGGGTGGCTCTCCATATACCTCAGCGGGTGCCGCTATCTGGGGACTGGGGAGGCTGACTGTTATTCCGCGGGCGGGCGCAGTTCATCGGCCGTCTCTTGTTCGCGAACACGCCCTGCAAGGCGGAGCGCGCGCAGCGCGAGCTCGGGTGGACGCCGAGGTACACGAACGCGGATCTCTTCGCTGGCCTCAAGCCCGAGATCGAGATTCTCGTCAGGAAGGAGGACTCGGATGCGAAGCAGAGCTCCTGAGATGTGGGCTCGTCCTAGCTAATCGTATCTGCGCACGTTGTTGCCGTATAGAAGAGGCGTATAGAGGGGTAGAGCAATCAGGGTAGGCCGCAGTGGGACCTCCGAGCCCTAAGTAACGGGAATGCCGGCAAAGGCGCGCGTTTACAAGTTCCTGTACTCTCGCCCGGACGACAAGCCCATGCCGATCGACGGGGCTGATAACTTTTGAGTGCGTCGCTACCGTGAAATCTACTCCCAGTAGTATCACGGTGGCACTGGCCGTTGGCTCTCCAAGCTGTATATCGCACGCACAGTCGCCTCGCTTCAAGCTCCGTACGCCGACGCACAGGCGCGTATTTCCCGATTCCCCGGTCAAACGGCGATACGAAGCGTTCGACGTGGTTCTGTCTGCTTTGTAAGGCAGAGCGTGAAGAGGACTGCCGGAATCATCGACGACAGTATATAACAGGACGCTTTCGAGGACTGGAGCTACCCAAACTATATCATCAGCGGAGTTCTGATCGCAGCGACGGTCCTCTGATATGTTTGCAAACAAATTGACCATTTTCCTCACGGGGGCGACAGGTATGTAGTTTCTCTCATCCAAGCCGTAGCTGACCATCCATGACAGGATACATCGGCGGCTCCGTTTTGCGGAGGCTCTTGGAGCACCCTAACCACGACAGCTTCGAGATCGTGGCCTTGGTCCGCAATGCGGAGAAGGCCAAGCTGCTCGAGACCAAGTTCGGCGTGAAGACGGTCCTTGGGTCCCTCCAAGACTTGGATAAGCTCTCGACCCTCGCCGAGAATGCGCATATTGTGATTCAAACTGTATGCCTCTTCTTTCTGGGATAGCTCGTGCATCGGCTCACGCGATACTATCTCTCGCAGGCGGACTGTGATAATACCGATGCGATCAAGGCGATCCTGAGCGGACTCAAGAAGCGGCATGAGAAGACAGGGGACCTTCCGATCCTCATACACACGGTAAGCTTATGCCATGCCACCTTTCACCCACTGCTCCTCACACACTAATACCACGGGCAGTCCGGCACCGGAGAATTCATTGACGATGCGCGAGGAGAATACGTCTCCGAGACGTTCTACTCTGATCTCGACATCCCGAAGATCGAAGCGCTCCCGGATAACGCGCCTCACCGCCCTGTTGACCTCCTGGTCGTCGCGGCGGATACGGAGGGCTACGTGCGTTCCCACATCATCATGCCGTCGCTCATATACGGAATCGCATCCGGCCCGCTCTTCGATGCTGGCATTGCGAACCCGCACAGCATCGCCATCCCGCTACTTGTTCGCATTGCACTGCAGCGGGGAAGCGTCGGGGTCATGGGCAAGGGCGTCACCCGCTGGGGACATGTCCACATTAACGACAGTCAGTGCTGCTTCGCTTGTGAGCTCGACGTGGCAGGAAGCTGAGGCGCACCCGATCTTGTAGCCGCGGACCTGTACATCCGCTTGATAGATGCGCTCCTCCGTACTCCGGAGAAGGTCTCGCATGGCCGCCTCGGGTACTACATCGCCGAGAATGGAGACTGCAGCATGCGCGAGCTCCTTGAAGGCATCGCAGAGGCGCTTGTCGCTCTCGGACGCATCAGGACCTCGGGGTTGGTGCCTTACGCCCGGGAGGAGCTTGCCAAATACTTTGGAAGCGAGGTGTGTCTTCCGCCGGGCTCCTTGCTGCCTATCAGCAGTCCATGCTGAAATTGTCATCGACGTAGTACCTTGCTAACTTCCTCTTCACGAACTCCCGCTGCAAAGCGGAGCGGGCGCGGCTCGAGCTCGGATGGGCGCCCAAGTATACCCAAAAAGACGTCTTCTCGACACTCAAACCAGAGGTGGAGATCATCGCCCAGAAGGAGGACGCGAAGACTCAGAGCTCGTGAGATACGTCACAGTTCGTGAGTGAGCAGATCATAGAAGGTACAGTACATCGGAGGGAACGTCGCCGTGTGTTGAGTAGCTATGGAACGCGTCCATTGTGCCAATGTACGGTACTGACGTCGACTTACTCACTTGTGGTACAGATTGGCGGCGACTCGTACGTGACAACTTGAAGCCGGAGGTCGCTCATGCCTGAGTCATGAAGGCTTATCGGGAGGTGCCATGTGTTTTGGTCATGCGAATCATAATGCAGATGGAATCAGTGAAGATGGTAAGACGGTACGTCATATCATACATACGTTAATGCGCGGCACAATAAAATTCGGCGCCAAGTTTGTCTGATAATGATTCGTCTGCACCTTCATCTTAGGTAGGGTGCACTACTGTTCAACAATCAAGTACTAGCTCTTCCAGTGCTGGGTTCCACAGGAGATAGAGCGGAACTTCTGGTGCGGACACTTCGTAGTTACAGGCCTGCCTCGCAAGGCAAGAACTTTGGAGCCGAGCTCTAGAGAGGGCAAGAAGTGTCTATACCGCACCATCGCGCGGGGCCAACCTTCACGATCACCAGAACGTACGTTCCCGTCACTACAGTATTCCAAGACTTGCTCAAGTGATGCGTAGGTGACAAATTCGAGCATTTGCGTCGAAGGATATCACACCGACCCTGCTCATCATGCTGCGCCCTTCGATCCTCACGGACACACACTCACACGGGCGACAGGGACATTTGTCAGCGAGTCTGGCAGATACCGGCCAGCTAGCCCTGCCTGAATCCCCGACTGGACGGACAACGGCGCAGTATGCATCAGTAAGCGTTCAGATTCACAGGCGCTCATTGGCAGGAGGTGCGATAACACCTATAAAAGAGGGACGAACATAGAGGTAAACGTCGCCATCTTTGAGTCCTCGAACGAAGTGCTCCGCCGACCACGGCCATGTCGGACAAACTGACTATTTTCATCACTGGGGCAACCGGTTGGTGATCCCTACGTCGCGGTCGTGTGATACTCTGCTTACGGACAGTTCTCTCCAGGCTACATTGGGGGCACTATCTTACAGAAGCTCTTGGAGCATCCTAACAAGGACAAGTTCGACATAAATGCCTTAGTGCGCAATGCAGAGAAGGCCGAAATCCTTTCGAGCAAGTTCGGAGTGAAGACCGTGGTTGGAACCCTCCAGGATCTCGACAAACTTTCGAGCCTTGCGGAGAGTGCACACATCGTCATTCACTTGGTATTTCAGTATCGCTATAGCCATATGTTGTCCTCCTAATGCGATCGTTTTCTCAACAGGCAGACAGTGATGACGTCAACGCGATTAACGCGATCCTGAAGGGTCTCAAACAGCGTCACGAGAAGACCGGAGAGGTGCCTGTCCTCATCCACACCGTGAGTTCATCTTGTAATATCATGCAACTACATCTGCCTCACTGCAGACGGGTTTTGTCGCTGTAGTCGGGCGCCGGCGAACTCCTCGACAATGCGAGCGGAGAGTACGTCACAGAGACGGTGTACTCGGACCTCGACGTCGCCAAGATCGAGGCGCTCCCTCCTACCGCACTCCATCGCCCTGTCGATCTGCTCGTCGTCGCTGCAGACGTGGAAGGCTACGTCCGTTCGCACATCATCATGCCCGGACTCGTGTACGGCCTTGCGTCTGGCCCGATCTTTGACACTGGCATCGCCAACCGGCACACCATCGTGACGCCGCTGTGGGTGCGTGCTGCGTTGCAGAGAGGTAGCGTAGGGGTATTGGGACAGGGTGTCTCGCGCTGGAGCAATGTCCACGTTGACGACAGTCAGTGCTCTCTTCAGTGATCCCACGCACGCTCGCCGCAGCCGAACTCACCACCATTCGCACTGCTACAGCCGCCGACCTCTTCATCAACTTGCTGGATGCGCTTCTAAGCAGCCCCGACAAGGTCTCGCACGGACGCGAGGGATACTTCTTTGCCGAGAACGACGAAGCGAGCACCGCGGAGGTGCTCCAGGTCCTGGCCAAAATTCTGTTCGAAATGGGCCGCATCAAGACTGCCGAGTTGGTCCCTTACGCTGAGGACGAACTCGCCAAGTACTTCGGGTTTGATGTACGTTCCTTCTCAGTCCTCTCTGTGAAGACAGCGCTGATGTGGTCTGGTGCACGCAGTGGCTCGCGCGGGCGATCTTCTCCAACTCGCGCTGCAAGGCGGAACGCGCCCGGCGCGAGCTGGGATGGTCCCCGAAGTACACGAACAAGGAGTTCTTTGAGGGACTCCAGCCGGAGGTGGAGATCCTCGTGAAGAAGGAAGACGCCAAGAAGAGCGTCTGAGTGGATCCGTCTGGCCTGTTAGGCCCTCTTTTGAACGGATAGTGACTGATCTTGCAGAGATGCTACGGTGTGTACTTGACAGCTACGTTTACATGCATACATAGGCTCGTGCGATTGTGACATGCACGGCCATTGACAGTTACATGAGGCGACGGCTTGGAGAGTATCCAGGCGGGAGTAGATGCGACCGTGCAGGAGGAATGTAGCGCAACTGAGAAGTCTGAGGTCCTACAAACCTCACGTTTGAGGGCAAGAGCCATACAGCACTTGTTTATATCTTTTAGAACAGAGAGTGCACAGCGGATGCGTACAAAAGTGTGACCATCCTTCACCGAACGAACGAGCAGATGTATCCAAAGACGAACAGAGGGACCGCACACATGCAAAACAGCCTACGGTACTGGCTCCCACGACATGAGCCATCGCCCAGTCCCCAATCCCTCCGCAAGCCCTACGTACTACCCCACCCATCTACACCAGCCCCCGCCCCGCCATCTTCACCGTATCCACCACAGCCCGGGCGACCTCGTCCCACACCCTCCCTACGATCCCGCCCTGGGCGCCCGCCCCTCTCAGTCTTCTCCTCACCGCATCCACAGTCCCGCCTGCTCCTCCTCCTGCCCCAGTGATCCTCCGCCTACGCACTCGCAGCACGAACGACACCAAAGGCAGCACGACGAAGAGCACCATGTATGCGAGGACCTGCGTACGCGTTGCGCCCTGGAGGAGCGTGCGCACCGACGCGCGCAGCAGCGCCATGGTCGACGGCGGGCGCCCCGCGTTCGCGTTGCCCGGCGCTACGCGATCTGTATAGGACGCGCGCCGGATGACGGACGTCGGGATCGACGCGCTAGACGCAGAGGCAGACGCGGATAACGCCGCAGCGGGCGTTGTGGATCGCGAGCGCGAGCGCGGCGTGGCGCCGCCGTCGGCGCGGTGCGTTCCACGCGCAGGCTTCTTGCCCTTGGCGCGCGCGCGCGAGACGGACTGCTGGGTGACGGTGCGCGAGGTCGCGGCGCTCGCGACGCTTTGCGAGGACGATGACGTCGAGTGCGAGGAGCGATGACCCTCGTGCTGGCGCTCGTCCTGCGGTTTTGGCGTAGGCGACTGCGAGGGCGTGAACGGTGTGAGCGGGCGTATGCGCCCGTTCGCCGTTACCTGTGGCGAGCTCGGCGTCGCTGTATGTGTAGAAGACGAGGACGCGGAGGAGTCAGAGGGTGTAGGGGATGCGGCGCGGGAGGATGTCGCGGAGGAGGAAGTGGGAACGGTGTCGGAGGGGAGGATGGACTGTAAGTGAGCGTTTGCGGCTGCTTCCGTGCGCAGTTGGCGCAAGGACACGATGTACTGCTGTGGAAGCGTCAGTACCGGTATGAATCGCAGGCTGGGAGAGATGCAGAAAGCCTGCGGTGCGCGGTGGATGCATATTGCGAAACGGGGGCCAAAGAGCGTACCGCTCGGTGGCGGGCAATGCAGCGCCAAGCCAAATATTCATGCGCTCACCGGGCACCCTCCTGTACCCACAATATGCTCGTGAATGCTCCGAATGCTATAGGACTGTCATCCAGACAGCACCAGGAAACATAAAGCTGCTCACTGTTATGTCCAGTCGAGAGGCGACTGGAGGGAGCTAAGTGTGCTGCGCCTCGGAAGTGGTAGATGCGCACACCAACGTTTCTTAAAATAAGCAGGAACTCACACATACCTGGCGGACATCCGGAGGAAGCTCTCTCTCGTAAGTCAAAAAATCCTCCGCATAGTCCCAGTCACGCAGTCGCGGGAGGACGTGGAGACAATAGAGCTCGAGGACCTTGGCGTGGCCTTTGGGGTCGTCAGCTATCTCTTCTTGTCCGTGCTTCGCGAGCCAGTCCTCGATCATACTGCGTCCTACATCCGTACAGTCGAGCTTCAGGCTAGCCAAGACCAAGGTAACGAGAATCTGGGAGGGCAAGAATGCCGAAGACGGTTTCTGCGGAGAGTCGGCAGGGGTGAACAGTTGCAAAGAGCGGTTGTGAAGGGTCGCAAGGAGAGGCTCTGGAGAGAGCATGAGGTTCGCACGCAGAGCGGGCGGGAGGTGGTCCGGGTCCTGCGCGGACGGCGGGGAGGAATAGAGGGTAGTCTCGAAGGTGATCCTGAGGATGTCCCATTTGCGCCTCTGGGATGCGAGTGCGTCGTTCACAGAGACGACGGATGCCGGAGGACCTAGCAGCGAGAATGCAGAAGTGAGAAGGGAATGGGTGAGCGCGACATCGCGCTGGAGGAATGCGCGAGCGGCGCGGGGATAGAGGGAGCGGAGGGTTGTCGCGGCGGAGGACGAGGAGGGCGAAGGCGAGGCCTTGAGGGAGATGACGGAGGCCGGCGAGGTCGTTGTCGTCGTCGCAGTAGGCATGCCCACTGCAGCACTCAAAGAGGTGTATACGGCTATGTGCAAGTAGGCTCTGAGATCTGAAGTGCACCAGAGGGCGGGAGGCAAGTGCAGTGGGCCATCGGACACCCGGCTACTACCCGCCCTCCGCCTTCCCCGGATTTCACACGCCTTGCCTTGGTGGCCTGGTAGCAGTGCCCAAGTGCCGCGGTCGGGCCACTCTGCTCTGCTTTGAAAAAGTCGCTGAAGTGAGGCTATCGGACAAGGCGTGCCATGTCTCTCCAGACCTAGGGCAACTCTCTCTGGAAATGCGGTCCGCTGACTCTTACTAAGACATCGTTCTCCACCGTCCTGAGCTGGGCGAGCATTCTAATCTAAGGGAGAATGGACAGGTCTACTATAGCTCTGTACCGGCGGCGTACTACGTCTCAGACCTCAAGCCCGGGAGGCATGGGGCGGACCTCTGCCTGGACGTAGTGACCACTCCAGCTTCCCCATTCTGGGGCCGTGTGTCTATGCGACTGTATCCAGAGGAGCCAGATTTTTTATTACATTGTTCACTGGTTAAGTGGCCTTCCCGATGCGAATACTTGCGCAAACGACCATGGCCCTGCAGTACTACAGTACTGTATGTTCTAGCGTCAGCCGCAATCCGCGAGCGCCGAGCGGAGACCTGGCGTTGAGTATAAATCGCCCGAGATGGTAAGTGCGCGTCAGATGAGCGTGCGCGTCCTCCAGTGCTTCCACTGCCACCAGTGTCATAAACATCGATGCCGAGTTTGTACTGGTGCATATGGACGTCAAGAGACTCAAAGCGGAAGCCGACGTCAGCAGAGGAGAGAGGAAGATCTGCTATTCTTGTGCGTCGGCTTGAGGGGTGCCGTGCATCGAGGACTTGCGCGACGTTATGGTGGATCGCGATGAGGTCATACCCTTCCCTCTCCTCTTCCTACATATACCCTCTCCGTCAACCCGATGGCCGTCCATAGACTCTGCATTCTCCCCTTCATATCACCTCTCTCCACCGCACGACCACCAACGATTCAGGATGGCTATGCTTCTTCAGGTGCGCTTCGCCTCGATCTGTCGTATCTTAGCCGTTGCTCAACTACGCGCCCCTTCAGATCACCACTTTCCTTCAGCAATACCTCTACGAGAAGGGCCATGAGCAGCCCAAGGCCCCCGACGCGTTGCGCATCGGCATCCTCTCCACCGCCATGATCAACTCTGCCGCGCTCATCCGACCTGCTCAAACCCACGGCGGCGTCATCGTCTCTGCAGTCGCCTCACGCGACCTCCAGAAGGCCCAAGAGCACGCCAAGAAGTACGGCATTCCGAAGGCGTACGGTTCCTACCAGGAGCTATTGGACGAGCCTGGCATCGACGCCGTCTATATCTCGCTGCCAAACGGCATGCACGGAAGTGAGTGTCAGCATCGCAGAGTATATGCTTCGTTTCGTCTCACCCCTCTGTAGCATGGGCCAGGAAGGCTCTGGAGGCGGGTAAACACGTCTTGCTCGAGAAGCCGTTCACCGCCAACGCGGATGAGGCACGCCAGCTTGTGAAGCTCGCGGTAGAGAAGAACCTTGTTCTTGTCGAGGCGTTCCACTGGCAGTTCCACGTGAGTCGTCGCACTTCACATCCGCCTTCGTGCTCACTGAAACCTGAATACCTGCCTCATAGCCTGCCGCACACGCTGTCAAGGCTCTAATCGACAGCGGCAAGTACGGCCAGGTTCTCCGGACATATGCGCGCATGACCACGCCCAAGGGCTCGATCCCGCGCTCCGACATTCGCTGGAAGTACGCGCTCGCAGGAGGATCGCTGACGGACATGACGTATGTCATCTCCTCGACGCGCTACTACCTCAACGCTGGCACGCCTCGCGAGGTCGCGGAGGCGAAGGCGCGCCCGACGCCGGAGGACCCGCGCGTCGACGAGGCAATGGAGGCGACCCTTCGGTTCGACCTGAACGGCCGCATGGTTGAGAGCAAAATCTACAGCGACATGGACCGTGCTAACGTGCTCGGGCTCATCCCGCGCGTCTGGGAGACGCCCAGCATCGAGATCGAGACCGAGCATGCTATCATCTACTTCTATAAGTGCGTCTTCCCTATGTCACCAACAATACTAGCGATATTGAGCCGTCATCTCCGTGTAGCTTCATGATGCCGCACCTGTACCACTACATCCAGATCTACGACAAGCGCACCGGACAGACCCACACCGAGAAGCACTACTCGGGTGGGCCCCAGTGGGGGAACCGCGGTGAGGCGTGGTGGAGCACTTACCGATACCAGCTCGAGGCGTTCGTCGACAAGGTGCGCGGGCGGGAGCCCCCGCACTGGATCACGCTCGAGAGCAGTATTGCGCAGATGGAGACGATCGATATGGTCTACGAGAAGTCGGGCTTGGGCAAGCGTCAGCCGACCCCGGAAAGCGTCGACCCCCCGCGCGTATGAGGCTCTGAGCACAGGAAATGCGACGGAGCAGGGCATCCAGAAGAAGTACGGACGCTTACAGCAGTAGTGTAGGCAGCAGCGGTATCCCCAGTGAGACTTGTGACGTCTGCCAAAGTATATACTATACCCTGCCCATGATGCAGAATAGTCGGTGCGTGTCTGATACTATGGCGATGTAACACCGATGGCACGGCACATAGCTGGCATTTCTTGGAGAGCAGTAGCAGCAGAGAACGCGGGAGCGTCGCGAAGTGCATGCCCGCCCTCCAGCCGTGTTCCTCGCGGCAATGTCCGAGGTTCGTCCCGAAGCGGTATAGCTAGCGGTCCAACACTCCGCGTGAACATGGCCGAAGTAGCATCCTTCCACTTACTGGTATGTTTTGCGAACAACGATGTACTGTGCACGGTTGTTCTCGCACAACTCATGTGATTGCCCTGCATTTGAAGGGAAGTCACTGACAAGAATTATGGCGACGTTCCAGAGACTCGTTTCATAGGAGGTAGCAGTGCAAGGTTGGTGTGGATCGCGATGAGGTCATATCCTCGTCTCTCGTTCTCGCCGGGCCCCTCCAGGCCACATAGTATATAAACCCCTGGCACTGACAGGAGCCGTACGCGTACGTGACTTTGCTAGACTTTGAACACCTCTATAATCATTTACCTCTCACCGCAGCCTCCACCGTAAACGACGATCCATCATGGCGATGTTCATCCAGGTACGCCCACACCATGCTTGCACTGCGACAGTGGTAGGGGAACAGGATAGTGCTCACGTATCGCTGTTCATAGATGGCCACTTTCCTGCATCAATACTTCTACGAGGCGGGGCACCAGATGCCCAAGGAAACCGGTGCCCTGCGCGTCGGCATCCTCTCCACCGCGATGATCAACCCCGCCGGTATCATTCGTCCCGCCCAGACTCATCCCGACGTCCTCGTCACCGCCATCGCCTCCCGCGACCTCAAGCAAGCCCAGCAGGCGGCAAAGTCGTACGGCATCCCGACGGCGTTCGGCTCCTACGAAGCGCTCTTGCAGGAGCCCGGCATAGATGTGGTATACATCTCAGTACCCAACGGCATGCACGGAAGTGAGTACCTGCGTACCGTTTGACTGTTTCGGTTCCGTCGGACGCGTTGATCTGACTGGGATGCTTCTCAGCGTGGGCGAGGAAAGCGCTGGAGGCCGGAAAACATGTCATCCTCGAGAAGCCATTCACAGCGAACGCCGACGAGGCGCGTTCGATCGTCAAACTTGCGCAGGAGAAGAACCTGGTCCTCATGGAAGGCTTCCACTGGCAATACCACGTATGCCGCCTCTCCCTCTCTCCTCTTCACAACTAGCTCACGAAGGGATGGCCACATATAGCCCTCGGCGCATGTTGTCAAGCAGATCATTGACAGTGGCAAGTACGGCGAGATCTTGCGCACCTACTCGCGCATGACGACCCCGAAGGGCACGATGCCGCGCTTCAACATTCGCTGGAAGTACGCCCTCGCGGGCGGTGCCCTGATGGACATGACCTACGTCATCTCCGCGACGCGCTACTTCCTGGGCGCTGGCGCCCCTCGCGAGATTGCAGAGGCGAAGGCGCGTGCGATCCCGGAGGATCCGCGAGTGGACGAGGCTATGGAGGCGACCATGCGTTTCGACCTGAATGGCCGGATGGTCGAGAGCAGAATCTACTGCGACATGGACCGGTCGTACCTCCTGGGAGTCATCCCCAGGTTCTGGGAGCAGCCCAGCATCGAGATCGAGCTGGAGCACGCGACGATCTACTACTACAAGTGCGTACCTCTGGTCATTTGCAACGGAGACGGGAGGCACTTACCCCCGCTGCAGCTTCCAGATGCCGCACTTGTATCACTACATCCAAATCTACGACAAGCGCACCGCACAGACGCACACCGAGAAGCACTACTCGGGCGGCCCGCAGTGGGGGAGCCGCGGCGAGCCTTGGTGGAGCACGTACCGGTACCAGCTTGAGGCGTTCGTCGACAAGGTGCGCGGGCGGGAGCCCCCGCACTGGGTCACACTCGAGAGCAGCGTCGCACAGATGGAGACGATCGACGCGATCTATGAGAAGTCGGGCTTGGGGAAGCGCCAGCCGACCCCGGAGAACGTCGACCCGCCGCGGGTGTGAAGCTGTTTGCGGCGCGTCCCAGGTATAGAGTGCTGGTACAGGATATGCAGAAGCACGGACTCGATCTATTGTATCAGGATAGGCACGGATTCCCCCTTTGTATAGCAGACACGCGCGTTATATGCATAAGGTCTACTTCTCGGCCTTCTGGTCCCTCGCTCAGATGCCTTCCTACTTCGTATCTGCGCTGGCGGGACCTGCACTCCTACTCTTCGAAATGCAACCTTGGCAAAGGCGACAGCTCGAAAATGTTCTGCTGACCTCCGCGCAGGAAGGGTGAGACCGCCTCGTGCCTTTATATTTCGGCATTTCCCTTGCTGCAGTGTAGAGCGTATGACCTCATGCGTAATCTACAGTATCTATCGGGACCGCGACCGGGACAGGATAAAACTCGGGGACGCGATCGAGCAACTCTGAACTGTCCCCTCATCGCGTCCCGTTGAGTCGCTACTACGCAGCCTACGCGTAGAGCAAGGATCGCACGAACGGCACCCTGCCCCGCAGACAACTCTCAGACTACGGGCTAGACCACACGATAAATCGGCGAGCCAGACCACCAACAGTACGCTACAAGTGTCCAAATACCCCAGAACCCCTCTGCCACCCCCGCACGAACACGCAGCAGTGACATGAAGCTCGCGATCACCGGCTGCAACGGCTCCGTCGGGACGCGCGTCGTGCTGGCCGCGCTCGAGCAGGGCCATACCGTCGTCGGGCTCGATAGCGTCCCCTGTTCCGAGCCGCTCGCCACCCTGCTCCTGCACAAGAACGGCCACGAGACGGCGCGGTTCGCGTTCCGGCGCGTCGATCTGACCGATTTCGAAGCCGCGCTAACCGCGCTGGAGGGTGCGGAGGGTATCGTGCAGCTCGCGGCCGTGCGCACGCCTGCGGATTACAAGGTCGTAGCGCACAATACGTAAGCATAACCGCCGAGGAGCTTGGACATCCCATGCTCCGTACCGTTGACTGGATTTCGGTGGTCACTGATCGCGGACATGTCATGCAGGAACGTCGTGATTTCGTGGAACATCTTGCGCGCCGCGGCCGAGCTAGGAATCAACCGCGTCGCGCAGGCATCCTCCGTAAACGTGATTCCGCTCGTCTGGACCGACCACCATGACTTCGAGTATTTCCCGATTGACGAGGAACACCCATGCCGCCCGGACGAGCCATACGGCCTCTCCAAAGTGTAAGTGCGACTGCAGCTGCGCGAGCCTGTAGCTCATGTTCGGGTAGGATCTGCGAGATTAAGGCGGACACCATTGTACGACGGTACCCCTCAATGCGAGTCGCCAGCCTTCGCCTGAGCTGGTCGCTCCCGAGCCGAGAAGATGCACTACGGGACGACCCCACGCGGCGGAAGAACGACCTTTGGGGGTACGTCCAGGAGGACTCGGCCGCGGAGGCGTTCCTCCTCGCAGTAGCGGGCGAGAACGGAAAGTGGAGCGGGCACGAGCGGTTCTTCATCGTCGCGCCGGATACGTCAGCGAACGAGGAGACGGTCGAGCTGTGGCAGACGTATTGGCGGCATGTGCCGCTCAAGGAAGAGAAGGACTTGAGCGGCCGGAAGGGCTTCTTTGACTGTTCGAAGGCAGAGAGGTTGCTGGGCTGGGTACATAAAAATCCTGGGAAGTAGATGATGGCGCGATTAGGATGGGTGGAGGAAGGTTTGGAGCTGTACAGGACAACCTCAGATCGGGACACTACCGGGACGGTTAGAGCGCGTACGTATTCCTCGTAATGATGCAGGACCTCTCGCAGCTGCTTGCGCGAGATCTCCGCTCGGTACAGAATCTCGTCATCTGAACACTTGCCGTCGAAGTACTGATGAATACTGCAAGAATATGACAAGAGCATATCAGGACGGCGGGCCTGCAAGCTACGAGTAACACGTACCGCTCGAAACGCCTCGCGATATGCGGGTCTTTACCTTCAGACATTGCTGCCAGCCACCGTCTTTCGAGAGGGTTGGCCCGAGCGGGGTCGTTGATCATGGAGGGGATGTTGTCGCTACCGCCGCTCTGATAGTACTCCTCCCACTTTCCCTCGTCCGCACTGCTGGACAGGAACTCCTCGTCGACGTCGTCCACTTTCTCGTCGTGACGCCCATTTTCCTGGCTACTGCAAGACCTCGAGGAGGGAGGAGATACCGGCCCAGGGGACATTTGCCGAGCCTGCTTCCGGGCCGTCTTTGGGGACATAGACGTCCAATACTCGACCGGGCTCGACTCTGAGACAGTCTCCAATGTATGCGCCGCCTTCTCGTCCGAGCCCCCTCTATGTTCCCCGTCGTAGCTCGTTTCCCTCGAACGCCCTGGCCCGATGCTCCGTGCACGAGAGCGCGACCGCCGCCGCGCCCGGCGTTCCTCCCACTGCTCACGGACATGCTTCTTCAGCTCTACGGTCGCGACGATCCGGATACGCAAGTGCAGGCGGATGAGGAGGTCGCGCTTGAGCATCCAGAGCACGACGTCGAGATAGACGGAGACGAGGTCCTTCGAGCCGACGACGGTGGCGTAGAAATGGTTCGGACTCTGCTTGTGCGTCGCCGTGGAGATCATGGCGAGGAGCTTGGGGAGGGGCGGCACGTCTACGTCCGCGAACGTCCGCGAGAACTCGGCGGAGAGCGTAGCGAGCCTGCAATGGCGTCAGTTCATGACAAAACCCTCGAAAAGAAGCACTGACGGGGCAGGGAATTGCTGCGGTATGGAGAAGACTGTTTTCAGGCTCGGGTGCACGACATCGACGATCTTCGCCCTACGATGAAGCACAAGCCAGCGCACGGCTGGATACACCTGGGATTCCAGGTGCCAATCAAGCAGGCTCGCCATCTCGGCCAGGCTGAGCATTACAGAAGCCAAGTCCAGGAATCGGATGAGCTGCTCCGCAAGGTCTCTTTCCTCTGGATTGAGCTGAGCTGCGCGAAGTTGCATAAGGAGCTGGTAGCCTTGTTCGCTCTCATCATCGTCTAACCGCAGAAGTGCCTTCCAGGGTGTAAGAGCGGGCAGTCTCCATGCAAAACTCATCTCGGGGCCCCAGGCGTCGGGCTCTCCGTCTTCGTCGTCTCGCTCCTCTTCTGGCTCAAGCTCTTCGTCGGCATGGAGAAGAGTGTCAAGATAGGGCGGGAGCTGCAGTTCCAGCGGGAGCGCATTGATGGTGACGCGAGCGATGGTGTTTTGTTTGATGGACTCGTAGAGCGTCTTCATCGCAGGGGCAATAGTGGACACTTTGAGGGCCTCGTACATGAAGTCTGCGAAAGACTCCCCTACGCACAGATGAACCCATTGTGGTGCGGATGCAGTGATGTACTGCACTTACCTCTGTTAGCGAAGTCCTCCCTCAAAGAGCCCAGCAGCTCCGACTGGGCCTCAACGTATCTGTCCAGGATCTGCTCCTGATAGAGCACGGCGGTCACGTTGAACGCGACTTGTTCGTATATCGTGTCGAAGTACTTCGCGATGTTCCCCGACGCAGACGAGCTCGGGTCCGGCAGGTCCAGCACAACCACAAAGTGAAACGTCTGCATCCCCGCGTCGCCGGCCTGTGCTTGCGCTTGCTGTCCCGTCCAGCGTCCCCGTTCGGTCCGCTCCGCACGCTCAGGCGTGAGGAGCCGTTCCTCCTCCTGCGGCGACTGCCCCTTCTTCGACCCCCTTCCACGCGCCGCCGCACGGGGCTTCTCCGCCTTGAACCGCCAGCCGCCGTCGGCGTCCGCGCAGACGGGATGCCCGAGGAACGCGAGGTCGTCGACGACGAGCTCGAATTTCTGGTGGCACATCGAGCTCTGCGGGCACAGGATCTGTGCGAGGAACTCGGCGGAGTACCCGAGCAGCGTGCTGTACTCGTCCCCGCTGACCCGGTCGCCGCTCGCGGGGTGCCCGGGGCTTGTCGCGCTGACGCCGCGAGTGCCATCGAGCTCGTACGCGTCCTTGGGCTCTTTGGAGGGCGAGGCGCGGCGGGAGGTCGGGTGGGAGGACGGTTGGGTGAAGGAGACTGACCTGTCGCGCCGCAGACGGGGGCGCTGCCAGTAGTACTCGGAGTCGTCCTCAATTGCGAGCCTAGACAGATCCCGCTGCTGCTCTTCTGCAGCGTTGTCTGGGCTGTTGGCCGCGCGCCATGGGTTGTCGGCGAGCGCGCCTGGAAAGTCGTTGGCCGGAAGGGGTCGCGCAAGGCGGGGAGTTATCGTGGGTGAAGGCGGCCAGTGATACACCAGGTTCGAGCCTTTCGCAGAGGACGTAACGAGCAAGATACACAACAAAGTCTCACTCATGGAGGATGCACAGGCTGAGCATCTGCTGGAGACCGCTGTCCGACGAGGTACGTGGTGGCAAGTCGCAAGCAGCGCGCGCGGCCTTGCGGCTCTGCGCGTCTGCAGCCTCTCGAGACCCGAGTCGTCCCAAGAACCAATTGCACCATTCACAGCGCAAGGTAACGCACCTCTCTGAGATAGGACCGAGGCTAAGGAGACCAGTACTAGAGAAAGTATAAGATACTCAATCCATACACAAGCCTGCAGGAGTCCGAGTCCTCTCTATGAAAGATCCACGCCGCGCCTCCGAGTCCATCGTCACCCTAACTTACCTCAGCCGAGCGCGCCCATCCCGTCCGCACTCGCAGCGCGCTCCACCTTCATCCGCGTCCCCCCGCCCCCCTCGACGCCCGCCTTCCACTTCGCGACCCACTCCACGACCTCCTGCGCCATCTTTGCGCCCTCCCTGCTCCACCTGCCCGTCTCGCCCTCGCGCCGCTTGCGCGCCTTCGCCTCGCAGCCCGCACGCCATGCCGCCTCGACCGCGTCCGCCCACTCCCCCTGCTCGTACTGCGCGCGCGTGAGCTCGACGCCGACGCCCTCGCGCGAGAGGAAGAGGCGTAGGCCGTGCTCCTCTATGAACAGCGGGCGTGGGACGTACACAAATGGGGTGCACGCGTCGACGCATTCTGATACCGTGCCGTAGCCCTGCATGCAGACATCACGTTAGGACGAGCGGTGAATGGAGGGTGATCGGGAGGGAGACGTACGAGTTTGCCGAGCAGGACGTCGGCGACGGCGGTCAGGTCGGGCATGTACACGTCCCGCGGCGCGACGAAGAAGTTCTCCGGGAGCTCCTCCCCGTCCTCCCGCCCCCAATCCTTCGACACCCCGCATACGATCGCGATCCAGGACGCGTCCGGAAGAATCCTAGGCTCAGCTTCCATCACCTCCTGCCCCTCTCCTTCACCAGATGCAGGCGCACCATCCCACTTCGGCTCCGGCGCGTCGAACCCGTCAATGGGACGCGGCGTCGGCGGGATCGTGACGAATGCGGGCATCTGCGTCGAAAGGCGCGGGGAGGTGGGTACAGCGGCGGGCGGGGCACCCGCGAGACGCAGCTGGGAAAGCCCGCGGGGACGCGTGTACGGGTGGTCGCCATCGAAGGTGAGGTGCGCCGGGAGCGCGCGTGCGGGAGCGGGAGCGGGGACAGGACTGGTGGCGGGCTTGTTCTCAGCGGGCGACGCGTCTGGGCGGTTCAGCGCGGCGTTCTTGAGCGCATCGCTGAGCGCTTGTGCATGCCGTTCCGGGTCAACGAGCGACTCCTGGGTGTCCGCAAGAGGAACGGGGTGATCTGCAGGGTGAGCAGAGCCGTTTGGCGAAAAAGTCAAGCCTGGCGGGAGGTCGCTCGGGGTCGCCGCCTTCGACGGAGTTCGACTGTGCGAGCGGCTGTGCGGCTTGTGGAAGACTTGCCCGCCAAAGGAGACGATGAGGATCTTCGTCTTGTCCGGGTCGTGCAAGTGCTCTGGCACACCGATGTAGTTGAGGATGCGGCTGCGGCCTTCTGGGGTGAATACGCTAGGGTTCGTGGGGCGCACGAGGAGCGGCGCCGAGCGGACTTCGCGCGGAAGTGGCTTGGGTGGGTATTGCGGAGGGAAGGGGATCTGGGGGTGTAATTTGTAGGTCGACGGAGGCTGGATGAGGTGGTCTACTACGCTGGCCTTGAATGTCCGCGTGTTGATGTCGACCCAGTCCGAAGAGGGCAGGGCGGGCTGTAGGGCGAAAGACGGCAGGGGGATCGCTCCTGGAAGTCGGAGGAGCAGGTCCGCACAGCGATATCCGGAATGGATCTGTTCTACTAGCGGTGACAATTCTTCTAGTGGGATGGGCACGTCGGGTTCGAGCTCGTCCGGCGCTTTGGCAGGTGGAGGAAGTAGAGCGTTCAAGGCAGGATCCGGCTTGGGCGGTTCGTCTATGAAGGGCGTGGACAGATAGCTGTAGACCGAGTCGAAGGAGAAGTTGGTGATCAATATCGAAGGAATGCCTGCTTCATTAGCCGCGAGGCTGATTCAAGTGTCTTAGTTGCTTGTGCGGTCGGCGGGTAGCGAGACGTACCAGCCGAGAAAGGCAGCATCACTCAGGACGCAGTCGGCTCTGATGGACCGGAGCCACTGCGATTCTTCTGCCACCTTGAGGTCCTTCTCTAGGAGGAACTTGTCGAGGACCTCGACGCTCTTCTGGCGGTCTACACGGTATCTACGCCAGCGTCAGAACAGTTCCGAGCGGGAAGTGAAGATCGGGACATACGCGAGTGGTTGGACGATTACAGGGTCTATGTTTGCGTTACGATACAACGCTATGGAGGTGATGAGCGGGGCTGAAGCGCTGGGTGTGAGTTTTGATATACCTCCTAGGGCTACACTGTCAGAAAATACATGCTTTGGGGCAGAGGATACGATATGGACTGTGGGCCGAGGATCGAGGCGTAGGAGGTGGCTTGCGAAGGCTGAGACACGGGTGGCATGGCCGTAACCTTGGGAGTGCCAAGTTCAGCTTATAATGTACGAGTACTAACATGGAGATGTCGCTTACCGTGCCCTGAGCAGTAGTATACGAATACCAAGCGTCTGTAGTCGTTCGCCATGGTGAGCAGGAGATTCTCGGCGCTGGCTTAATAGTCGTGGTGGACGTTGGAAAGGGTTGTGGAGTGCGACGAGCTCGGGAAGAAGAACAGCGCGGCGCCGAAGATCGTGAAGAACGTCAGGACATGCACGGGGTTGAAGCTATGGCGAGACGATGATCGCCGGGCGCGAGGCGCAGAGCAACGATCCTATGTCGCTGGTGATGTTAGTGCTATGCGAACGCGGAGACGAGCCAAGACATACGGGCAGACGTCAAGGAGAAGGAGCGTGCATCTGGCTGCTCTCGGATGCTCGCTCGGGCGAGTGCGACATTCGAGACGATCTCCGTGCCAAGCAGCTCCTCCGAGATCGTCGCCTGCCTAATCGGGCGATGACACAAACCAATCAGGGCGTCCCGACGCGTCGCGGTCACGCCGAGACGCGTCAGTGGCTGCAGGTTTCTTCATTTCCCGCCCTCGCTCTTCTCCTCCACCATCTCGTTTGCACGGCTTCAGGACATGCACCAAAAATTCTATCACATCTTGCAGAGGACGTGTTTGATCACTGGCATCAGAAGCAGATCTCGCAGACCTCCGATCTAGCCTTTTATGCCTCGACTCTCCGCCCTGGATACTACCACCAACTAGGCGCCCTTGGCCTACTTCCATCGAACATATCCGCCAGCCCATTCGCCTTCCCTCCCACTCTACACCCACCTACGCCGCCACATACCTCCATATGCCCAGCCTTGTCATGGCCGACCAGATGCCATGGTTGGGTAGACTGGACTGTTTAGCGGCTCGTTTCGAGGCCTTCAAGTCGTCCGCTTTCGAGGAACCCGACCGAAAACACAGGCAAAGCCGCTTCCAGAGGATACTCGAAGACGTATGCGGGGTAGTTCGCGAGTCAGAGCACGACTCTTCTGCGCAGCTAGCGCAAGTGGTCGAAGGGGCGCATGAACTGCTCGAGGCATGCCTCAAATACGCATATAGCGACCTCGGAAGACTGAAGACCCTCAACACGTTCGCCCACTCGGAGGACGAGCCTTGGATTGACGATATCATGGAGAACGCAGGTAAGCCTTTATTTTGCTTCCTGAAAGCTTCGGACCTCCTCACTAAGGCTCGACTAGGCTGCGACATTGTCGACGAATTCATGCGCTTGTATACCAAGAATCTGAAGCCAGGAAGCCGTGAGTAGTCAAGTCACTGGTCTTGCGAGCATCTCCTCAAGCTCGTATTCAGCCACTCCGTACCCCTGGCTCCGCTAACAAGCTATATCCTCAGCCGCACCCCAGCTCCCAGCCTTTACCCAAATCCGCCCATGGACGAAGTCCCCCCGACCACATCCTCTGAGCACGCGCCTCTCGCGCTTCCGCCCAGACATCGTTCCCACCGCTACCTCCGCCACGCCTCTTGCGCGCACTATCGCCGATGCCCGGGCGCAATTGACCACGGACCTCATACCCTCCACATTTGCCATGGGCGTGTCGTCTGGAAGCTCTATACTCGCACTTGCGAGCGGTGGCGGCTTCAAGGCCCGGGATCCGGTTCTGCAGTACTACCTCCTCAGCGCTCAATCTGACAGTCATCTGCAAGGAGCGAGTATGGACCCTGGCCTATCAAGCGTTCCTCGTTTTGTCGTGACGGACGAGGATCACCAGCTCATCTTCCTCGCAGACGACGAGAGGATCAAGTCTTTCTCCTTTGCCTCTGGGATTCATGGGAAGGCACTCAAACGTCTGCCCACCGTGCATAGTATGGACTCCGAGCGCATATACGAAGGGCCAATGGCCGTTCTCAGGAATGGTCGCGTTGCCCGCGCAGGTAAGGGCAAGGCCGCGATCTGGGATGTCTCCGCCTTGGAAAGCCAACCTGCACAGCGCTCGTCCAACGGAAGCAAGGCGCATTCCGTCGTCACCTTCGCAGACGATGCATCTTACGCGCCCTCGACATGGCACCTACACGGTCCGACCAGCCGCCTGCTTTGTGGCGAACGCTCGGCTCGCTCTGGAGGACACTCTTGCATCGCGCTTGACCTGGAGCACGGCGGGCGGCGGGCGGCTCGGTATCTCGGGCATGGCGGAGATGTCGTGCGCATCACGGCCGGCCCGGGGGACCCGAACGTATTCGCGACGGCGGCGAGCGATGGATATGCGAGGCTGTTCGACTTACGGCGGCCGCTGCCCATTCTCACTATCGAGACAGGATTCCAGCGTGAAGGCTGTGCGGACGTCGTGCTCGTCCATCCCGACGGTATCCCGAGTGAGTACCACCACTTCCTTCCAGCTTACACGCATCATCATGATCATACTCACGGTCTGCGATGCGAACTTGCAGCGCTCTTCACGGGAGGAGACCGCACCCAACAGATCAAGATGTGGGACATCCGCGAGCAGGAGTGCGTGTACGAGCTCTCCACGGGGAACAACGCGGTGAGCGCGATGGCGTGGGACCACGCCCGTTCCTCGCTCTTCGTTGCGACGACGTGTCCGCACGTGAACTGCTTTGGGGAGCGCGCGGGGTACCGGAGAGCGCGTATCCCCGCATGGGCGACGTGGGCGAGCGTGGAGAGGGAGTATAAGGCGTACAGGGCTGGTTCGCCTCCTTCGAATGGGAGCGGGAGGGCTACCAGTAAAGTGGCGAGGCCCGTGAGTGTAGACGACGAAGACGACGAACGAGGCTACTACGATATGGACGATGACGAAGACGAGGATGAGGACGACGAGATCGATGAGGCGTACTCGGCGGACATGCGCTGGCCTGAGAAGTGCTTCCACAAGGAGAACTACTTCGGATACGCCTACGATGCTGGCGAGCACATTCTGTGTAAGTCTTCTGTCCTTCCGATACCTCACCTCCGCGTGCTCACCCACTCTGCTTGCCGCTGCCCAGTCCGCTGGCACTTCAAGGATGAACCAGACATCACGCAACTCCCTGCGAGTACGGCGAGCGACTACTAGGCGGGCGCACCCTCCTTCCCCCCTAACGACCATGACAATCCTCTCCAGCGCCCTCTCACCCTCAGTGCAACCCCCGCGGACGATACCCCATTTTATACCTATCCCTATACCTCGACACGGATATATCTATCGGATGTTGTCTGTTTGTACTTTTTATACCACGGATACCCAACAGGATGGCCGCATTCACATTGGACCCCGTCTTGCCAGTTTGCGAGTGGACTGACCGTTCCGTCTGCATACGCAGGATATGCAGACGACGAGCCACAGCGCATTGCCCATGAAAGCGTTGGACACTCGAAGTGCCCGAGCCCACTGGCACGTTCCATCATGCGCCCATGTACGTCTCCAAGTCCGCCGCCCGGTCAAAGTCCCCGCGTGGGCGGGACACCCACCCGTGCACCGTCTCGTCAAAGTACACGTCTATCCTCCACGTCCCGCGTCCGATCCAGAGGGTCTGGACGTAGGGATCCCACCACTCGATGCGAGCCGTGCGCTCCGCGGCGGAGAACCGGTAGCCTGTGACGTGTGGTGCGGGCCCGAGATACTCGTGTCTGCATGTCCGCCGACGGCATGGTGAGTGGCAGCTAATTAGGGGGTGCAGCAGGGGGTGGTGGGCTGGACGTACCGTTTCGGTATGAAGCTGTTCGGGGTAACGTAGTTGAGCCCTTCGAACCCCGCGTCTGGAGGTTCGCTGTAGAAGTTATAGACGAGGAGGTTCAGATCATCCCCCTCTTTGAACTTGATCTACGCGGCGCGTCAGTGGTAAATCGGCGTCCGCTAGCATTGGCCGCAGTGCTGGCGCTGCTTGGGTTGCGGGCAAGAGGTGGACGAAAGATGTCACTGGGACATACTGTGCGTGCATGATCATCTCCCTGGTATGTCAGTGGCAGCATGAGCTTGCCCGAGAGCGGGGCGGGGTATGGTTCACTTGGGTGTTTTTGCAGCTGCAAACATAAGTACGCGCATACGTCAACGAGTCTTCATGGACGTGATGCATACAGAGGCCTCTCACACACCTCCCAAGCCAGCGTCCGAGTAGTGACCTGAAACAGGTTCTTGAGCAACTCCCCCCGCTCCTCGTCCAGACTGTCCTTGCGTGGATGCTGTGGGTCCCTCGGCCCTTTCGCCGCGGGAGGAGGGGCGAGGCGTTTGCGACGCTCGGTGCGGCGAGCGATCCATGCTTCCCTTTCTTGGTCGTTCCAATCGCGCTGCATAGGCTCCAAGAGAGGTGGCAAAAAATGCAACGCAGGGGATCGAACGATGGTTGCAGGGGCCCAGAAGTAGCGCTGATACCACTCTTCCACGCATGCTTATGGAATAGTTTCTCATGCACGTTACAGATAAACCTGGAATTCGTAGTTCCATCGGTCTATGGCCTCCCGCTACTTACACTTGAACTGTCATGAAAAGCTCAGGCTGTACTCAGCCATACCACGATTCGCGATCGTTCGTTCTCATCCGATGCACTACTGCGGCGATATCGTTCGGCCTGTATGTCTATAGACCAAGTCTCCGCTCTATCCAGTAGTAATGACAAGCCTGTAGTGTGAGACGTAGGCTGCGGGACAGCCACCATTCTGACTATCACTAGGTTAGGCTGCACGGTTTGCCGTCAAGATTGCCTCCACCTCAGGCCTGATGCTCGCAAGCATGTCTCCTGTCGAGTACTTCGGAGCCCACCCGAGGGTCCGCGCTTGCTCAGCGCGGGCACGCGAGTTCGCACCGAAAGCTCTGTAAGCTCCGTCCTGCGACCCTTCGTTAGTCCGCTCCTCTTCAACCCGCCCGGCCGCAACAAGACACTTACCAAAGAGCCAAAGTACTTCTCGAGCTCGGCGACGCTGAAGGCCGTCGGCTCATCTGACTGCACGACGCCGAACTCGTGCAGAGCTCGTGCGATCGCCTTCGAGATGTCGTACCAAGTGTGCTCCCCGTTCTCTGCGTAGTAGAACCCTTCGCGACCGTGCGGCACGTTGTCCGGGTTCGCGAGGGCAGCGTCAATGAGGAGCAGGTACAGGTCGGCCGCTGGTAGCATTGCGCTCTTCAGACCGCCATCTCTGCCAGTGGTTCCAAATGAGATGCTTACTGTCGTCGATATGCACGCTATTCCAGATGGGTTTTCCCTCCCCGATCATGCCGCTTTGCCCGCGAGCAACAGACGTCCTGATTAGAGTCGGAATCTGCGCAGAATGGCGGTTGGATATCCCGGCATCGAACAGCGGTCCAGAGGCAAGCCCGTAGATAGTGGACGGGAGCACGATGAAGCCGCGGACCCAGCCTGTACGCGCTCAACAACCCATCGTGCGGAGCAAGGCAGGAAGATGCTTACTTTCGCCGTCGGCTTTCACGATGGGAAGATCGACGTTCCGGTGGAAGGCGTCGTCGGGGAGGGATTCAATCTCTTCCGGGCACGAGTCGTGATAGACCTTGTCCGTCGCGAACATACCCTTTGCTTCATCTGTTATCAAACCCGTACCCGACTGGTACGTTGTTGCGGTGAGTCCGAGCTACTGTTTGGCATCCAGGATACTCACCGTATGGATGAGGATGGGCTTAACACCCGTCTTCTGGTACCTGCTCTTGATTCCTCGGAAGAGAGCCTCCATGGCAGGCAGGTCATCGGAGTCGGCCTGCGCATACTAGGTATCAGCAGTGCGAAAACGTGCCCAGACTTCGTACATACGCAAGAGAGCACGACATCGGCCTTCTCGGCCAGAGCAGTGAGCTTGTCGGACTCAGAGTGCTCTCCAATGACTGCATGTACGCCGAACTGGTCTTGGAGGGTCTTCGCCTTCTCCGGAGAGCGGACCAGAGCCGTGATGTCGAAGTTCTTGGCGTTAGGGTGTCGCAAAAGGCGCTGCAAGATGGAACCACCAATGTAGCCTGGAGCATGTCGTCAGAAGGCAAGTCGCTCAAAGTACGGATAACTTTCCTGTAGCGCCTGTGAGGAAGATACTGATCTTGGATGGCGACATGTTTGAGTCTACTAGAAGCGCCGTGCTTTCTGTTCTTGTCGAGCTGATACGAAGCTCGCTCTGTCCTCCATTCCTTCGAATGCTGCCTCCTTTATAGCACCTTGTACTCTCCAGCAGCGACGGTTCTACACTCAGGATCAGCAATCGAATATGTCAGCCGTTCAGCTCGACGAGCTACGAGCTGATTTGGACGGTGACTGAGCATTGACAGAATGGCCGTCCCTGACCGGCGGCTTAGTGAGCAGACTTGGTTTGGCCCGATGCGATGTGCGATGCCGATCGACGAAGACTCTGATGCTGTGTAGTCATCGTGAGACATGCCATCAGAAGGAGGAGCATCGGCACACGCGCCCATATACTGAGGTGCTCAATGATAGCCATAGTGAGGTGCAGGCGTGGTTTGATATAGGAAGGCGGTAATTTGCTTATCTACGCCCATCCACTTGCCTCCGCCTTTGCAGACCCCTATAGAGCAGTCCACAACTCCGTCCTTCAGGCTGCGCTCCATCGTACACGCACGTAGCATCCCTATTGCTTGGGACACGATGGAGACGGCGGCCGATGACGCTGGGAGGGCCGACGCAGTTACTGCGAGGCGGACACACGTACTGCCAGATGTTATCGAGGAGTCATGCTGCATGTTACAGTACCTGCAAGGGAATCGGCACGGACAACTGGTCCCTACGAGACAAAGGGTGGTAAATGCGTGTAGGTCTGTTTCTAGTAGGAAATCTAGAGATGATGTGAAGACCCACCACAATCAGACTGGAATGCTGCGACAGAAGACGAGGATGAGTCGAGCAGGTCGCTCGTTGTGATATGCACTATGGCAATCTGACGACATGCATCCGTTCATCATCTCGCTTAAGCCTCCTGAGCGAAGCAGCCGGTATACAATATGCAACCAAGCCGACCGCGATTAAGCGAGGGTTAGGCTTAGATCAACAGAGCACCTGCTATCCGCCAGTTTGCTGAAAGCAGGAAGTGGAAAGCAGGAGAACATAGCAGGGACCATCAAAATCAAAGCCAGTCCTCGCACGAAGCATGATGAAGGCATCGTAAAATGCGTGAGCAGACGTTTCATGCCTTGCACGAGAGGGGAGCTCGGTGTATCCTCCCTACCGATTCCGGCAAAACGTAGTGCATGTTCAGTACGGCCGGAGTAATCCTACCGGTGGCATGGATAGTAGACGGAGGTGATTGACACAGTTCAGTGCATGCAAGGATACAGAGGTCAAACCGTGATAGAACCATAGGACGTACCGGACTGCAAGACTTTCCAAGTCGGTCTGCCATGCGCACTGCACACCCGAGGAGCCAATAGGAATACTGAGCCGCACGCCACCCGTTTCCTTGCCTCAGGTGCATTGTCCGCAGGAAGGGAGCACGCCGGAGGCCCTCAGACAATTTTACGTCTGCAGTGGAAACCGGACATTCTGCAGCAGCAGACCTTGGCCGATTGTGCAGAGGCCTTGCTGCTGTCCTCAACCCGGCCTCGAGCTGCTGTACTAGAGATGATGACCGCGAGATTCAAGGACATAATCGACGACTATGGAAGAGCCTGGTGAAGGAGGGTTACTGAGTTGAACGAACGACGACGCATACTCAAAGTGGCGTTCGGCCCGTGATGCTCGTCGGGAAGTGCCGGAGGAGGGGAAATGGGTGCCAAAGCCGCCTCGACGTCGATGTCTGCCATCTTGAGCAGAGACAATCCCGCTGAGCCCAGCTAACCATACAGGATCGCCCGTCGCTCAAGTTCATACGGCCGTATCATGTTCGCATCATGTTCGGTAGTTCCATCCTGAATTGCTTGCTGTCCAACATCGATACGCTTGCAGTAACAGTCTGAGGACAGTAGCGGCGAGCGCACTATACAGGGCGTGATTCATCGGATCGCAGGCTCTCGAGGCTTGCACTACCGTGGCCTGGCTTGCAGATGACAGAACAGACAGTCCATAGGTAAGAAGAAACCCCGAGAGCCTATGTTGCGTGCTGACCGCTCTTCACAGTTTCGGCACCGCTTAGCAGGGCGCATGCCCGCCAGCAGGCCCATCACAAACGACAGCATCATGCATGCCGACCTCCTGTTCGCCTAGCAGAAATCCCCATGACCTGATAGGATCCAGAGCTCTCCGCATCTCGGTGACTCTGCACCAAATCAAAGCACCTCTCGCTGGCGTGCTCTATTCTATCGGCACTACTGTGATCATCGTCGCCGCTGTTGGGCGAGTACGCTTCATCGTGCATGCCTGGCACGAGGCTGCCCCGCAAAGGGTCGCATTTCTTCTTTTGTCCAGGGTCACTCGCATCCTGCAGCGTTCCGGCCTGTGGAGGAGATCCGGCGGCTTCTGGGAGCTGCGCCTCGTTTTCCTTTACTTCATGAGATATAACCGAGGGGAGCCGGTCGAGGCTCTCCTTCGTCGCTGCCTCTGTCTATTTTCCCCTGCATTTTTCTGTCTTTTTCCTTCTTTCGTCCACCCCACTCACGCTGTCTGCTCCTATACCCCGCGATGCCTGTAGCTACAACAGAAGTGGACAAACACCTTGAGACGCTAGGTCTCACATCCGAAGATCTGAACGAGGACGCCGTTAGGGTAGCCTATAAGAAGCTTGTGAGCCGTTTATGCTGCACCGGCCATCTATCGATGCAGAGCTGCTCACATAGTCTACAGGCCCTCCGGTGGCATCCTGATCGCCACAACGCGGATCCAGAGGAGGCCAAGCAGAAGTTCATCGAGGTGCGCATTGCGAGCTGGGAGTATACATGGACACCGGTGTCGAAACGTTGGCCGCACTAGGTGAACGAAGCCTACAAAGCTCTGGTGGAGGTCTGCAAGAAACGCAACAAGCGCAGCGTTTTTCGTCGTAACTCATCGTTCCGTGGCCACTTCCGGGGCAGCTCTGCTCCAAGCGCGTCCTCGTCCTCCACGCGAGCCTCCCGCGGAACCGAGTCGACTGCGAAGGAGGAGGCGAATATGCGCAAACAAGATGAAGCTTACCATGCGCATCCCGATAACAAGCCTGGACGATCTGAGAATCGCGGAGCCGACGCTGCGCCCAGGACTGCGCGTGCGCACTCTAAGTCGCCGCATCGTCACCATCGAGATACGGATTCAGACGCGTCTTCTGAAGCGGGGTACGCAGGCAACCCCATCGTGTTCCTCATTGCACAGACGTACTCACATGATAGCGAATCGGGATCCGCAGGTCTGCTCACGCCCATGCCCACGATCATTTCAAGGCTAAGCCTGGTCCGGCGAAGGCAAAGAAGCCGACGCTTGGGGAGGACGATTACGAGTTCATTGACCTTGGGACACCCCTCAAGCCGCTGCGCTCGCCACGCTCTTTTTCAGCGACCACGAAGGATTGGATCTTCCCCCTCCATCTCAGCCTCGAAGACCTCTACTTCGGGGCAGTGCACCGCTACCGTATCACCCGCACGCTCAATCCTGCTCCGATCCCGCCTACGAAGCTATCACCGGTATCGAGCACCGATGCAGGCTCGCGGAGACAGACGGTACAGATCGACGTCCACGTATCGCCTGGGTGGACGACCGGCACTCGCATCCGCGTTCCACGCGTCGGGAACCAGCGCCCGGACGGTTCGATCCAGGATATCGTGTTCGTCGTCGCGGAGGCGCCGCACCCGCGCTTCGTGCGCAGGGGCGACGACCTCATCCTGCCCGTACGCGTGCCATGGATCGACCCACACCCGCGCCCATACCCACCTGGCGGTCTTTCTACCAACACGTACAATGCATTGGGTCACGGCGAGGGCCTTGGGAGCGGACGTTATTGGCTTGGGAGAGGGGCAATCCGGCAGATGCGCAGCGGACTCGAACCACTTCATGGACAACCGCCAGAAGAGGCGGACGAGGTGTACGTGCTGGGCATCAACGGCGAAGAGTACACGATCCCGATCCCGCGCACGCTCGTAGAGGCGGCGGACGGAACGCGGATATACGGCGCGGGGATGCCTGTGCGAAAGAACGGGTGCATAGTTGGGATGGGCGATATGGTCATCAGGTGCGTGTCTCCTTCACCATCCCCAGCCGCTCTCGCGAAACGGTCCTCTTGTCCGAGCGTGAGGCCGTGTACGGGGATGGGGTCTGGGGTTGGGATGCCTAGCGAGCGAAGGTGCTGACCATCGTGCACGCGACAGGTGGGAGTTCGTCTTCCCAGAGTCCGACAAGCTCCAGCGGTCACGATGGCAGACCCTGAAGGACGCGATGCACCTCAGGCTCCCGGCGTAGGCGCCCTCAAGGCCACCGCACCTATCCCGAAGGACCGAGTGCCGGCGTGAGGCGCTGCGGGACGATTATGCTGCAGTATATGCTGAAGCTCTCGATCGTATGCGGTTCGGTCATTCTTCCTGGAAACGATTCCTGGACAAAAGTATGAGTGTGATATGCTCGGACATCCTCTTACATTCTTCTCCTTCTATCCGTCACACATGTGGCAAGTTCTGTATATACGGATCCGGTCGGACCCTCCGTGGGCTGTACTTGTATCGATGTTCTGGAGGGGTGTACGATATGGCACGATCGTCTTCTCGTGATCGAGTCTCCGAGCGAGGCGATGTAAAGTAGTTCATGCGTTATTCAACGAAGCTCAAGCTTTCGAGGAGTGAACACGCCCAGGATGGTTGAACGTCCGGCCTAAAGACGTAAGCGGACGGGCGGTTTGATCAATTTGCGGAAGGACAGGATGGACGGGGTAGGTTTCGACTCAAGCCTGTGCCACAGAAGGTGGATGTGGGGACGAAACACAGAGTGATATGAAGGTCACTGATTCTCATCCTCAGGATGCCAATAAGAAGTACTTGGACAAGGCACCACGGCATAGGCTTAGAAGACCTCGCATCGCCTCATACAGAACGAGTCCATGCGTCTCCTTGGCTCGTTCATTTCGGACGACCTCTCGAGTCACCTGGGGCTCCCGAAGCACGATCGTGCCTCGTCGGCGTCCCAGTGCAGAGTTCAACCGGATGTCCGTCCTTCTCACGGCACGCAATGTATCACGCATCGGTACCGCAGAAGTACTGGGACGGTGGCGGCGAACGCTCTGGATGACTTCAAGCTGCTGAACTGGAATGACTGTGACTGTGGTCATCATGTAGAGTTTCGCACGGAAGTCACATTCCTGGCCTTCAAGTGCTCAGTAGGACCCCGGAGGCTGACCATGGCACTCTGTCACTAAGTGTGGTGAAATCAGCGTCGAACTTTGGAAGGGAATTATCGTTAGAATTTACGGTCACAAGGATCGGTGCATGAGGTGACTGTGCAATCGGAGGATGAATATTGTGGAGACTGTCCGGACTCCATACCCGGGCGTATTGCACGGAACGACCGAATGCGAGACAAGTATATTGCGCCAGATATTCTGGGAGTTGCCAGGACGCGACGACGACGGTGCGAGCTGGTAGACATAGCCCACACCAGCTGTAAGCTGTCAACCAAGTACATTGTCTTGCACGGAGATCAAAATACCGGCGAATGCGAGGCACACGTCAAAACCTCTTCCTGGTGACGCAACGGGATGAGGAAGAAGGTTAGAAGGGGCGCATTGCATGGACTGACTGATCGTCGCAACCCGCCATGAGGGTCTGTCAGTCGCGACCCTGCACTGTCAATGCTACGCATACCGACGACAGCGCCAGACGTCCCGGACTCGACCTCCGCAGAACGAGGGGCGTTAGTCAGTGTCCGCTGCCATCCGCTGCCATCCGGCGTGCCGTGCGACAATGCGCAAGCACTGACAATGACCTGGCCGCCCTGACGTGGAGAAGCGCGACCCAGAGCTGTCTATAGTGACAGTGAATCTGCTGCACACGCGCCGGGGAAGGACGTCCGGAAAGTGCACGTTCTGTATGATAGGTGGGTGCCGCCCATCATGCAGAGCGCGCGCGCGACCGGACGTCGTAAGGCCGGTTGCGCCCCTTGTCGATCTCAGAGGAGACAAGTTCTCACAGTAATATGGGCGCATCGGACACCCGTGCGAGAGTGATTGCACGCACTGAATCGAGAGCATGCGAGAAGGTGCGACGCGCCACCGAGGTCAAAGGCTTGCAGAGGTCCGATGGTCCGCTCTGGCTGTAGACGCCACGATGTGTTTCGTCCATGGGCGCTGGCGTAACTTTGAGCATGAGTGGGCGCACACGCTGGCTATCTGCGAGGGAAGGGTGCGCAGAGATCAAAGCAGTCGAGGCTGTATGAGAATACATACCCGTGCTCGCGCGGTTAGTTTGATCAGCACCGCTGCACCTCCAGTTGTCTTGTGTGCCACATGAGAGCGGTCGCTCAGAATCGAGATTGCGAGCGAGAGGATCATGATATCATGGTCGCCAGTCGGCCAACTGAGGTCTGCGCGAGATTGGAGAAGCGGTTGCGCGGGCGCAGAGCGACATGAGCGAGTCGAAGTCCGCGTAGAAGGAGGAGGGACGAAATTGGACAGATGAGCGGGCAGCGCGCAAGACCAGGGCGGCGAGGCTAAGCAGATCAGCCCGGCGCGTGGCCGCTCGGGCGTCGCGTTATAAGTTCAAAGACGAAGGCGCCATGCGAGCATACTTTACCTCCCTCACCCTCGTAGATACGGCAAGCAGCGGACGATGTACGACGACGAGAGAGGATGGAGGGCAGGACGGTCTGGCAGGTGCGGATTATATTCTGCATTGACTTGGGCCCGGCTAACAGCCGCCGCATTCTATCACCGATAGCCGGGGGCCACGGCGCATTCTGATTGGCCCTGCATTCCCCGGGGCATCGGTATATACCCTTCTCTCCTCCTCCCTCGCCTCTCCTGCCCCGCTCCGCTTCACCCACCCTCTCTGGCGCCCCCGTCCCCGCCTCTCGTCGTGCGCTCCGTCGTAAGATCTTACAAAACCGCATACAGCGACTCTATGTCTTGGACACCGACGATCCTGCGTCATCTCGCACGCCCGGGGCCGCCATCATACTTTTCCTGGCCCACTGCGCCAAAGTCGACTCGTTGATCGCTGAATATCCGGCATTCTCGCAACACATCATCCGCCAAACCACCTTGACTGAAGCTGTTTCAACACGCTGCGGTCGATCTCTGTACATTTGCTGCTCTCAGTGACGCTCGCTATCTTCGCATTCTTCAGTCTCGACGGTCGTTCTGCGCGCCATCAGCCGCCCTCGCGTAGTCTATCCTTGATCCGCGCCCATGTTCGGCGCCGACAACCACTCCAGCCGCGCTATGCCTCTTATGTCTCGCTCACTTTTCGCGATTTAAGGACGCAGGTGGGTCTCCAAGCAAGTGTCGCCTTCGCCACCCCTTCACCATGCTCTCACCGGGCCAGCTGGATGCCTGTCATTCCCCTCATGCAACTTCAGCCTTCGACAACTTCCTCGTCGCTCACCACAATGGCTATCGCCACGGGGCGCGGCTGCTCTGACAGGGCCCGTTCGGACCGAGTTACCCAACACGGCGCCACCCCCGGTTCAGTTCTCCGGTGCTTCCAGTGTGGAGAGAGGCAAGTCATATTCATTATTACTAGTACGAGACACCATAGAACACATAGCTAATCAAGACAGTACAGATACGAGACGGACATATACAAGAGATCCAGGAGCGAAGCGAGGCGGTAATTACACCCGCCAGGGTATACTGCGCGAAGTCGAAGGGTAGAAATGTGACAAGGGATAGCGAAGGCTATTATATGTGGTGCCTGTAGGTAAGTCCTCTCATAAGTCGTGGGGGTCATGGAAGCGATCGCCCCTGCCGCGGCGTTGGGGACAACCGTTGCTCTATGGGGCGGATGGTGCGTCGGAAGTTCGGGCCCATCGCAGAACTGACGTGAAGCGTATCATATCAGGAGCAGACTCGCCCACTGCATACGGAGGCCGTCGCGCCAGTCGCCGAAGGGCATCGGGTGCTCACCGGGACGCTGCGAACGGGTGATCGCCTCGCGCTGCCCCCAGACGTTCTCCATCACCGTCTGCGCGAGCATGATGTTGCCCATGGTGGCGTCCTGCATGAAGAAGCGGTGCTTAACGACCTCGCGCACCATCAAGATGTTCGTCATGCAGCCGGCGAGGAAGAGCGGGAAGATGACCGCGCGGTCGTACTTCGATGGCGGCAGCTCGTTCAGCAGCTTCATCGTCTGCTCGACACTGTTCATGATCTCCGGAACGCCTGTGCGGAAGCGAAGACAGAGTCAGCTACGCGGATCGGCGAAACCGCAAGGCGAGCGCGCGTACCTGGCGAAGAGTCGCTGAGTACCGTGTGCAGATACAAGACGGCCGACTCGCGGAACATCTCTCCAACAAGGTGCTTGGTGGTGTCTACTGAAGTCCTAGGCGACCTCGACGCCCCCGACATCCCCGGCGGTGGCATCCCCATCGCCATAGGCAAGCCCGCGGGCGCCACGCCCATCTCCAAGCCAGCGAGCCCTGAGGACTGGAAGTCGTCGTCATCGACGCGGATGCCCGTCGCACGCTCCCTGAGCTCCTTCTCGATCTGGTCACCCCGCCGGATCAGCTCGCGCACGCTGAGGCTGCCGTTCTGGAGCTCGGTCGCCTTCCAGTGCGCAAGCGCGGAGATCTCGGCGAGGGCAAGGAGTGCGTCGTCGGGACAGCCCGTGAGCGCGTCCATGCGCAGCTCGGCGTGCTGCCCGCTGGTGCTGGGGCTCGTGTTCGTCGCCCAGAAGCCTGCCCCGCCGCCGAAGAGACGCTTGTAGAGTGAGAGGAAGCGTGGCGGCTGCTTCAGTGTGATGCTCGACATGACGTCGATGTACTGGTAGGTTGATCACCGGCCCTGTCAGTCTTCCGCGGCAGCAACGAACGACAGGTGGACGTACCATGGTTGCCTTCGCCGCGAACCTCCCGGTGGGAGTCATACTCAGCAGCGTCAGCTTCGGGTTCTCTTCGTTGAATATCCCCGTCTGGCTGAGCCACTCGCACGCGTACTCGAGCGGCGTCGTCCAGTCCATAGTGCCGCCACCCAGGACACCGTACGAGACGAGCATCACTGCCGCCACCGCGTCCGAGTCCGAGTACTGCCCGGTCCCGTTCGTCTGTTGCGCGTGGACGAGCCGATACAGGGCGCGGTCGTAGAATTGGCGGGACGGTGCGCTCTCTTGGTCGGGGTCTTCTAGGATGGGATCGGCGCCGCGCGCCATCCGTAACCGTGCATGCTGCAACGCCGCCAGGGCGCAGAGGGAGAGGGCGACGACGCCGTTGGGCTCTGCCTGGACGATCTGCGATGGGGTGCGCGTCAGAGAAGATGTCCGAGCGGGTTCGTGAAGCACAGAAGAACGGGATCTTGGCGCTGCGCCACTTCTCCAGCTTCCCAGGGGAAGCAGTGAAACCGGCGCACTCGCGAACGCGTTCTGGCGCGCAGAACCGCATGCCACCCTCTGACGTCTGGCAGGAGTATTGGAAAGACGAGGAATTCCAAATCCAGGTGCGAGCACCGCTTCGCTGAGTGCCAATTTGATGCATGCTCACAGGGTTGGAGGCATAGGTGTCGTGGAGGAAAACGACCAACGCTTTCGCCGCCACGACCTCGACGAAGCTGAGTGATAATCACGACACTCACAGGATACAAAATGTTCGTGAGCGACTCTCCGGCGAAAACGAACTGCAATTCTCGAACGTGTTTGAAGTAGTACGCGAGGTACTCCTCCTGGGGGATCGACGGCGTCGAAGGTAACGGCATCGGCACGCTGCGACCAGGGAGGAAGCCATACTGTGCGTCGTCGCCTCCTACTAGTGATGCTGATGATGCTGACTGTGGATAGCCGTAGACGTTGTCGGACATGTTGACACTAGAGGGGGTGGGGACGAAGTTCACCATGGGGGACATCTGGTTCGAGCGGGACGACGACGCGGAGGGGATGTTATGTGGGTGCTCGGGCCCTGCGAGAAGCCCAGTCAGCGGTCATGAAAGCCCGGGAAGGTTACGTCCTGCTCGTCTTCGTCTTCGGGCCACCGTCCGCGAAAGCCTCTCTCAGCATTCCAGATAGGCGAAATTGAGGAGAGGCTTCGCGGACACGGGGCACGAGGACGAGCACGCACGCGGCGCGATGCGGAAAGGGACGGCCACTTACGGGATACGGTGCCGGGCAGCCCAGGAAGGTGATATGGAGCTTGGCCGCGCATGAAGGCGGCTTCGCGGCGGTACGTTTCCCGCGAACTCAGACTGCGTCGCAGCGTCTGGGGACCCGGGCCCGCGACGCCTGGCGTTGGAGGCTGGGAGGCCGAGAGGTGCCAGGGCTGTCGTGGCTGGCCGCGGATGAGGCCCATGCGCGAGAGCTGCTCCTTGATATCCGCCTTGTACGCGGCGACCTTTTCCTTGTCCTGTCCGTCATCCGCAGCAGGGACGTGCAAGGTAGGTGTCGTCGCATTACAGAGATGCGGAGGAAGGGGGGAGCGGTCGCATCAGCACAGTTGGCTGTGGCGCGGCCTAGAGATGTGATAGACGCACCCGCATCCAGTCGGGCCTCTTTGGCCCCCAGCCGAGACACTTTATGCGGAGACGCAGACATGTCTTGCAGGAGTCGCCTTCGCGTTCTTCGTCGCATTTCTGGGGAGAAGGGGAGAGAGGGGACGAGGTGAGCACTTGCGCAGGTGTTATCACTAAGAGACGGACTGCGCCGTGATACATACCTTGCGACGTACCCGACATGTCCTGCGGTTACACGCGCGTCGGAGGGAGACAGGGAGCGATGGGTGTGAGCGGTGGTGGACGCGGAGAATGGAAGGTATGAGGTAGGCGTACCAACATCCGCCCTTTCCGGCCGAGCTCGAGCGCGTCAGATCCGACATGAAGTGCGACGGTGTGCCTCGCGAGCTGTGGTTGGGCGTAGACTCTCCTTCATCCGAGGCTTGTGAGATGTATAGGGAGTTGGCGGCGGAGACTGGCGACGCGTTGAGAGAAGGGCCGTCTGATGCGAGGTCAGGGGATGGGGAGTTGCTGTCGCCACTGGACGGCGAAGGGAGTCCTTTGAGAGCCATGAGAAGCACCGGAGTTCAGGACGGCGGTGCGTTGTGTGTATGTGCGAAGGCGAGGAGAGGAAGACCCGGAGGGAGGGGAGAAATAACAGCGGATGGAGGCGGTGGGAGGGAGCCGGGAGTAGTGGCTGGAAATGGGAGGTGTATATGGGGTGTGGTCCGGAGGAGTGACTGGTGGAAAGAAGGGCGACGGCATGATGGGCTGGAGGACGAGATCATATCGTCTCGTCACCAAGGGTCTGCCCTCCTCTCCCCGCCTCACTCCTCCGACGAATTCAATATCCCACGCGACGCAGAACAGATCGCCTGTACCGGTCCCAGCCCGCCCTTCGGATCCCATCATCATCATATTATTTCTCCTCTTTTTATTCCAATATATTCCTTTCCGGCCGCGGAGACGTGCCACATCGAGATTCGCATACACAGCACCGATTCCGATCCCGCACAGTCTCACGCACAAACACCATGATTTTGGTCACGAACCTTTGGCGCACGCGCACGCGTCTCCTTCCCTCCTCGTTCTCATGTTGCCGAGATGCAGTGCCGCGATGCTCACGAGCTGGCCAGGACCAAGCCCCTGGGGAGTTGGAGTGTGAACGCAGACAAAAGATAGGCATCGTCGCACCGTGTCTGACGACATATCACAGCCGGAAGAAGGTCTCAGCTCGCGCAGGAGGAGCGCGTGGATCGAACGCGTTCAGCCAGACGCGCTCGCATGAGGCAAATCTCCTTGGTCTTCGGAACAAAGATTACGTTCGTCGGACAGACAGGTGCGTCTGTCTCGCGCGACGCAGTCTTACCACAGCACATCAACACCTCGTCATCCCCTGTCACATTCGCTGCATTCCGTATTGCACAATACGCGCCGCCCAACTCCCGTGTTGAAATCAGCACACAGGCGAGACCCGACCCTCTTCACCTCGATGCAAAGCCGCGTCAAACGACATTGTCGTGCATGCATTGTGTTTTGTCGCCACTCCACTTGACGCAGCAAGTTCTTCCTCTGTTTTACCTAGTCAGGCAGGTTGCTCCTCTCCACTGAAGAAGGTATCAAGCAACGCCCAACCCCGTCGTCCCTTGATCACGCAGTCGACTGGGCCGGAAGAGCCCACCGTACCGGAACATGCGCGTGCGAACCCGTTTCTATGCCCGAAACGGGCCAAAAGCTGCGGGTTCCGTCGACCACTGCTCAGATCTCGTCGCTCGCAGTACTTACTACCCCCGGCATGTTTCCCTGTGGCAGATGGTGATGATGATCTCATCCGCTGCAACTTGCCAGCCTCTACGTCGAGCTAGTCGTCGAGTCCATCATCATCCGGTCCAACCAGAGGAACAGAATAGCTCTCAGTCCTCGCGGCGGTGGGAGCCAACGCTTCGGACTGTAGGCAGCGGAGTACTACTCGCGCTTCCCTGTCATGGCGGGTGAAAGCACCCTGACGTGACTACTAGGGCGACGCTCGCTATGTCTAAATTCATCTATCCATCGGTCCGCCTTGAGGCTTGTACTCGATGCCTCAAGGCTAATAATGCAGGACGATCCGCCTTTAGCAGCGCGTATCCGGGTCCCATTCACCGAATACCCGCCAGAAGCCCGAAGCGTCACAGTAATTCGCCGATAGGTTCGGATTCATAGTCTAGACACTCATCATGTCTCCCGCGTACTCAACTGACTCATACGGCATGAACACATTCCAGAAGTTTTGCAGAAGGATCGTGAGTATAGTTGAGGGCAGAGTGGCCCTGTTCAGAGCACCCTCGACTCCGGCCCTGATCATTGTACGCCAGGATCCGTGCTCGTGGCAGTGTATGCGTAGGTTTTCCCCTATCATACATGATCAGGGTCTCTTCCATCCACGATCTGTGTTTCTGCGGAGTCTGTCTGGGAAGGAGAACTGAGATGCGGGCGAGGGGATACCTGAGGCGGATCCATGAAATTCACAGGCGCGCCATCAACTTCGTCGGCCATCGCGGCACCCGACTCGCATGGCCATATGGGTTTTCCAAGACCGTCGCGGATATTCTCTTCAATGGTCTCCTGTCCTAATTCTGTGTGACGAACCTCGAGGTCATAGGCGCACAGCTTCCGGTGGCTTTCGCATTTCCTATCGCGTCCAGGAAAGGGCTCATCCACTGCTCGCGGTTTTAGAGGCCCCAGCTGCTGTGATGGCTCATCGCCCGCGTACCGCCACGCTCTTCGAGAAGTTCCTTTCGCGTTTTTGCAGAGCCCGCACAGGCCCAGCGGATGGGGATGCTGGAACGGCCATCCTGATTCTGGAGATTCCACAGGTCTTGATTGTGTGATGGAATCACGCACGTACGTCGCGCGTGCAGTGGTGGCAAACGCTGTTCCCCGGATCTCCGCTCTCTTTCAATCAGGGTTCCGCTTCAATGCTTGGGCCCTGCCGAAGGGGAAGACGAGAAGCCGTCCCTGTAGACGATGAGCGACTTTCGTCTCCGCTAGAAAGGTGGGTCGAAGGTTCCGCCACCACAGCCAGGTCCAGAGTTGATTTCTAAAATCATATCCCGATCAGAAGCACCGTACTGTTAAGCCTCCTTTTGTCGTGATGCATCGGAGGGAGAGAGGGTTCGGGTGCTCAAGTCCCGCAGAATACAAGGGCTTCCCGAAATGGAGGATCAACCCGCTACGTCCATGAAAATCAAATATGAGACGTCCGCGGACTCCGTTCGATATCGAAAGGTGTGCTAGCTATATCTGACAGTACCCAGGTATCACTCATGTGCGTATTCGCACTGTAGATTGCCCGGAACTTGCGCTAGATACCCTCTAGCCGTGAGAGGATCTGGTGCTTCGCTGAAGACAAAGCTGCGAAACATACCTTGATTGGAACCCTCTCCTGCGAATACTTGTCGGAGCAACCCATAGGTTCGGCACCAACCCCACATCTTGTGGTCCCAACTCAATCTTCGGCCTTGCCAGAATTTCAACCCCTGTACACCACCCTCGATGCTCCAGGTGCCCACGTCGATCCGCCGCTCGGACTCGCTACCCATCACTCACGTAAAGAACCGCATTTTCTCTGTGCCCACCACCACCAACCCTGACCCGGCGGGACAGAGCTGAAACATACCGGAACGAGCGACTGACGCCCCTCCTGTGCGTTGGCACGTCCCACGCGACCGCCGGCGGGCGCTGACCCGCCGGTAACTCAACAAGTCCTGCGCAGAAGACGAGGAGAAGGATCGGGCACGGTCAGATGCTGCGGCGTACTTAGCGCGACGATGCATCGCGATTTTCGACAGCAGGGGCGGCGCCAGCGACAAGTGCTCAGGAGAAGGCCGATGCTCCCTTTCTGTTTGTTTGTACAGCTGGAGCGGTAGGCATGCTCGTGGAGCATCCCGCATTCGCGTCTTTCATGGACGGCAGAGAACCGCGCTTGCCTTGTCCCGACGAGGTCGAATACTACGTCGCTGCGGTGTCGGGCATGACGGCGTGCTCTCCGCGAGTTACCTAATGGGACAGTCTGCCTGACGTCGGCAAGCCGCATCTTGCCCCATGCGTTCAAATTCTTTCGATTGACGATGAGGCATACATACAGGCCTCGACGTATCTCCCCGACGTGGTGGCACGATCTCTGCAGGCACCGTTGACGTCGGGACAGTCCACGACGTCGCTACCCTGACATCTCGACCTCGAGGACGACGGCCAACGCTGGATGCCGCAACGTCCGACATCTCGCCACGACCCCGATTTTGACCACCAGTCGCCAGCAACGGTGAGCCAGTGTTCTACGCAAACACGTCGCTCGACACCGCGTTCCTGATGATTTCGTGGTCGCTAATCCCCCTCCTGCTAGGAGGCCAACCGCAGCATATCATGATAGTACCGAGTGCCTAAACTCCTCGTATACGGCGACGTGCAACTGAGGTACGAGCGCGTTTCTCTTCCACTTTGCCATGTTCACAGTGCGGCGAACCCAACATTCCTCGTGCCTACAGACAACAAAGACCCCTAGGGTCGTAGGTGCGGTTGCAGAATGCTCTCGAGGCAAACCAAGTTGTGTCCTTGATGATAGAAGTTCTCGCCTCATTTGCGACGACCCTCACCTCAAGGCGCAATGTGGCTCCCCCAAGTGCTCGACCCTGCGTCGCGTATCGCCTCATGAGCTGCAGGACTGACAACGGAGCGGCATGTCCGCTGCTATGCTGTCTTCTTCGTCCTCTGTGGCGTCCATTTCGCGTAAAGATAGGAAGACAGCACTCACTTCCGCGAGGCATGTGCCAGTAAGTGGCTTTCCCTGACACCCACAAAGACGATCCCGTGGCCTGTCCTCATCACACACCGTTCACAGTTCCATTCTCGTGCACAACAGGCCATGGAGACGATGGCCTCCTCCAGAACCGCCAGAAGTACCGGCGAGATCGTAGCGGTGTCCCGGATAGGCACACCGTAGCGAGTCAACCTCCGTGTCTGTGGATGCGTGCTGGCACGGAAGGCCTTCAGTTCAGCCGTCCACACCGAGTGAAGAGAGGGGCTATCATCTTCGAATTCGCGTACGGAGACGCTTCCATGCGCCTCGTGCGTCGAGGCTCCGAGCCTGATCTCCGCCGCTCAGGCCCCGCACGCGAGGCCATCATCGTCCACCGTGCCCCCCTCTCTCGCAGCTTCGGCCCATGCAGCTGCAGCCTGAGAGATGACGGCGGGAAAGAGGCGAGCTTCCTCCGGCGCTCGTATTGCGCGGATGCTTTGCTTCTCAGTCCGATGCAGACCGGCGTTCTCACCGCGTAGGCGCCCTCGAGGGCCTCACTTCCTCTCTCCGCAGGCGCGCGTGGTCGCTCCCAGAGCCGCCCAGGGCGCCTTCCCTCCGGCGGTCGGGCGGCAGAGCTATTCATCAATAACGAATGGCTCCGCGAGTCCGCCGTGTGCGCGAGGGGGGCGAGTCCGAGCCCGCTGCACCGCGTCAAGCCGCCCGATCGAGTGATCGGACGGTGCGGAGAGGCGATACACTATGCCCATAACTGGCGTGTGTTGTACTTTGTCCGAGCCCCTGCACGCATGGTGCAGGCGCCGGCGGGAAGAGGGAGTTAGTGCGAAGATATGGATCGTCTTGGGGGAGCGGCAGTCATGATGGCGCGAGTCCGGGTGAGTCGTGATCTCCTTCCAGCTTCTCTTGTGGGTGCACCGCAAGAACGCGCTCGGTTTCGCCGGATGGGGGCTTCGAGATGTGGGTCTCATCCGCCGGAGAATACTTATTGTGTATGAAGCTGGGCAACGATGATGGTGTCCACGTTCGTAGGTCCCTTACGGAAGACCAGCCGCAGGAGCACGGGACACTGTAACCCATTGCAGATGCCGTATGTACTGTGAGTTCTCGTTCTAACAGCCTTATGTACAATAGCATTAGGGTTATAAGTGAAGGAGATATCCATTCGCGAGTACGATGCCCCTCCTGACGATAGCACGACCACGAGGGCCGGACAAGAATAGCGCCGAGTCGCACCCCGAAGGCACGGGGTCCGTCGCCTGAATGCTGTTTGCGTCTGAGTGTACAGACACGCACAGTCATACGTACTTGCGAGGCCTGACTCGGCCCAGAGAGACTCGGCATCTCTTGATGTACATCAACGTCTCCACAAGCGTCTCAGCCCAGGCCTCGCGCAACAGTGGCTGATCTGCGAGAGCCAGAAGAGTGCTACTCCTACGTCCGCAACAAACTCTATCTGTCTAGGGGGAGCGTCAGCCCTATCTTCAGCCCTCACCAGATGGGAGCATATCGGCCCACTGGTCGCTGTGTTCGCAGCGTCCCGTCAAGATGAGGGCAGAAGAGCGGGCGCGGTGTCATGCACGGTGTCCTACTAGTTCGCTTACCGAGTACTTAAGTGGCGGACGTACCTAGGTAAGGCACCTCGTCCACCAAGTCGGACCTGCGCCGTGCACGAGACGCGCCGCGTGCACGTCGCTCGGTGCGCGAGCAGGCCAAACCGGCCCATTCGCCTGGTTCGTGCGCATTTCCATGTTCGCCGGCTCGCGTCCGGCACCAACATGGTGCGCAGCAGGCGCAGCGTCTGGTATTCGCAATTGCTCAACGCACTTGTCGGTAGCTAGTAGTCAGCGAAGGATGTATCAGGCATTGGCAAGCTCCGGGCAAGCATTTGCGGTTAGGACGACTGACCGAGGCCATTGCCGTTGCCGGCATCCTGATCCACCATCCGCCCGCCTCCATCATGCTACGGCATGGGTGCATGTGCCCAGCGTCATGGGGGCGCGCTCCACCTGGAACGGACGACTTTCTAGATGGGGCGATGGCTGGTTACTTGCTGAAGCGCACTGTCTGTGGCTGGCCGAAGACCGAGGAACGTTTTGTTGGCCGCACGCACGCCTCCTCTCTACGGCCCTCGGTGCCGCCGGGTACGTCTTGCCGGATGGGAACGGCGCGTCTGCATATGGCAATATATATGTGGCCTTTAGCCCGGGAGCACTCAGGCGAAGAGAGGCGCACTCACGCGGTGTCCGACCGCGCTCGGCGTCGTCGGGGCCTAGCTCGATGCACGGTGCAGTGCACTCGGCCGCGGGCGCGACGTCGGAGGCGCCGCCGGCGAAGGGCGAGGGCTGCTGAGCCCGTCGTCGTCCGAGCGTGTCGTCCGTCGCGGCGAAGCAGCTTCAGGGCGTTATCCGATTAGATCGAGAAGCAGGACGCGATAGAAGGACGGAGAGCCTCACGCTATTTGCACCGCGCTGCAGCTGGCTCGGTGCTGACGGATGCGCTCCGGCCTTAGCGCGAGGCGCGAAGCCACCGTCCCGCGGCCGGTCCCCTGCGTCACCGTCATCCGTCTCGGCCCATTCGCACGCTGGCCGACTGCGACGATTGTTGTCCTTCTCCGCGCAGGGCATGCCGCACGGGCATCGGCATGGGGCAAAGGCACAGCATTGTCGGACGCGGGAACGTAGAAGCTACAGAAGAAGGCGGAGGTATGCTACTAGGAATCGAAGCAGAGGCCGAGCCGGGTGGGATGGGGCAGGTGGCCAGCCGGGTGGGACGAGAAGCAGATTACGTGCATGCGATGTGCGGAAGACGGCGTCCGGCCAATGCAGCAATGCAAAGATGTCATAAGCGAGGCGTGGTGTCCTACGGCGTAGCGATGTGAGGAAGGCGAACGCGAGCGTACGATAATCCGAAGTAGAGAATACATACACGCAAGCAAGGCAGCAGGCAGCGCGTAGCGCAGACCGGACAATCTCGTGTGTGGCTTTGTATCGACGGAAGGGCGAGGGACCCTAGGAACGGGGGACGACTGGTATCTGTGCATGCGGATGGAGATGGGATATGTTTTACAACGGCCGTAGCTGTGGGAGACGTGGCTTTTCAGTGAGCGGATACGCGATCAAAGCATCAAGCATGGAAAGCAGAGCCAAACCCGATAGAGAGTGAAAGGAGAGGGATAGAGAAAGGGGGGGAGGGAAGTTGGAAGTCTATACGAGGAGCAGCAGGTCGGGGTTGCTCGAGCGCATCACGGCCCGCCAGTCGACGGGCTTGTAGTAGTCGGGCTCGCGCTCCGAGTCGCGGCGGTCCCAGACCTCCTGCATGAGCCGCTTCACCTCCCCGACGTTGCCGACGTTGTCGTTCTGCTGCTGCGCCTCGAGCATCTGGAGAAGGAAGCGGCGCTGGCGGGGATCGTCCGTCAGGCAGCCGCTGATGCAGATGCCGAAGACGACGCTCCGCACGACGCTCCGGTGCACCGACGGCGAGTCAATCGGGACCCGCTGCAGCGCCTCGATCGTCTCCGTCACCGCGTTCATGATCTCGGGGCATGCGGGGTAGTCGCCAGAGAGGACCGTGTGGAGGTACACCTTCGCCGACGCGCGGAAGATGTCGTTCGTCAGGCGCCGCCGCTGCGCGACCTCGTTCTCCGTGAACGTCGCGCTCGGCCCGCCCTGGTGCGCATACATGACGTGGTGCTGCAGCGCCTGCGGGCCGTATATGCCCGGTTGGAGGGGCACCGCGAGCGGCTGCGGTGACGAGGGCGCGAGGAGGCGCTCCTCGATCTCCGCGCCGCGGTGGACGAGCTCAGGGATGCTGAGTGTGCCCCGGCGGAGCTGCGACTCCTTCCAGTGCGCGAGATTCGATATCTCTGCGATGGCGAGCACAATCTTGTTCTCGCAGCCCATGACGGGCAGCATCGAGATCTCGGGCGAGCTCGCGACGGGGTCGCCGATGTACGCGCTCTCCCCGCCGAACATCGTGCGGTACATCTCGAGGAAGCGCGGCACCGTCTGCGTCGTCACGCTCGCGAGCACGTCGAACCACATCGTCGTCTTGATGATGAAGCGCGTGCTCTCCGAGCACTTGCGCAGCGCGTCCTCGGGCCCGTAGAACCGCGGGTCGGTGATCATGTTGTGCACGTACTGGCACGCGATGTCCAGCCAGACCTCCCAGCTGCCGCGCCCGCCGGAGAAGAGGAAGCTCGAGACGATATGCAGGCCCGCCATTGCATCCCCCTCGGTGTACATTGACCGCCTGCCCAGTAGGACGGTCTGCACGCGGTTGAAGATGGCCCCGGCATCCATGGATTGCGCCGGGTAACTGAAGCTTTGCAAGTGCAGTGCGGACAGCACGCATGCAGCGTCTCGGGCCTCTGAGCTGGTCTGAATGAGCTTGATCATGAAGTCGCGTATCGACGAGTCGGCGAGCAGGTACTGGATGGGGAGCACGTTGGCCAAGTAATGGTGAATGAGGCGGTTCTGTTCGCCAGGGATGGCCAGGCCGAAACCATTCACTGTCACGGGAAGATGTGGCCCCTCAGGACTTCCACCAGCTTGTTCCAGCTCGTCGTCAGAGAGCGAGTTGGGATCGACGTTGTACGACCGTCCTAGCCCGGAGTATGGATGGTTGTAAGTCGAAGGCATGTAGGTTGGTGTTGAAATCGAGTTCGTCATTGCCATGGACGCCGAAGGATAATAGGAAGCACCAACAGGGAGCCCTGCCAACAGAGGAGGGCATTAATCATGATACATTCATAATACACTAATAACGGTACGGCGCCTTACAGGAGGAGGAAGCAGAAACTAAAGAGGTAGGAGACTGTATCATAGTAGAGGGAGGCTGGGGCTGATGCGGGGGCGGCGCGGTAGCGGGGGCAGGGGGAGGGTACAACATGTCGTTCACGTTGGGCAGCATCGGGCCCCGGTTCATTGCGGGATCATGACCCAGCTCCGGAATGGCGGGCTGCCAGTCTGCGAGAGTTCACTACCAGGCGCCGTAACGAACGTAAGAGGGTACATACTGTGAGGGTACTGTTGTTGCTCCGGCGGAGGCATAGCAGGATAGTGAGGAGCACGTTCAAACGAAGTGTTCATGCCGTTGTGAGGGGGTCGTTGACCCTCGCTCGACGAGGTGGCGGAGAGAGTAGGAGTGGGAGGGCTCGAGGGCGACGTGCGGAGATGGTCGACCAGGACAAGGACAGGAGGGTCCTGCTCCGTCGAGCGCGGTCCTGAGCCCGAGTGGCCCTTGATCATGCCCTGGGAGGCAAGGAAGGTCTTGATCTTCTCCCGCAGCTCGGTGACGCTGTTGTTCTCCTGCTCCAGACGGTAGGTCGAGTAAGCCCCTATCGCGCAACAAGAAAATTTCTCAACAAGGACTCACCCTCATCCAGTCAGGACGCTTGGCTCCGAACCCGAGACATTGCAGCCTGAGACGGACGCAGGTCTGGCAGGCGCCGTCCTCGTTCGGCTGCTCGTCGCATTTCTGTGTCAACGTCGTCGAGAGGTTACGTGGCGGTGGCGGGGGTGAGAAGGGAGTAGGAAGAGACGCGGAAAGAGGAGATCGGGGTTAGAGATTGAGGAGGACGATGATGAGCGCCTGGAGGACTAACCTTCCGACGAATCCTGCAGGTGTAGCAGCCCGACTTAGCACGGACGGCGCCTTTTGGCTTGGGCGCTCCGGGCTTCTTTTGGGATCGAGCCTGCTGGGAGACGGAAGAGACCGCTTTGCGCGGGCTAGAAGGGGTGTCGGGCATGTCCTGCAGGGTGGTAGATGCTGGGGTAATATTTAAATCGGCTGAGGGGGAGGGAGGGACGGAGGGGAGGACGCAGACGCGGACGGGGAGTGGTGGGCGGTTGTTGGGAGAAGGAAGAGAGGAGGACTATATGTACCCCAGGGCGCTGGGCAACAACCGTGCGACTTTCCTTTCGTTGATTCCTTTATTTTCCTTTATTTACCTCTCTTATCGCACGCACCCCCGGACACCCCGGCGCACCTTTCCCCAAGCGTCTAACCCCATTCGTCGCCTACACAGCCTTGCCGGCATGGCGTAACCCTCGACTAATTTTAATTTTCGCCCGCATACCACCTTGTCAGCACCAATTATGCAGCCTGACGCACGCGGCCTCGGCGCCTCCCCTCCAGTCTCGCCATCCCTGCGCCCCCCTGCACCATCCGGGGCAGCCAAGTGCCCCGTCCGGCCCAGAGGGCGACTGAGGTGCTGCGCCGCGGTGTCCGTGCGCGTGAGGGAGCGGAACAAGTTGCAGGGCGCTGGAGAATGGAAGAGCGCCCTCAAACTCTGTCTGCGAGCCAGGAGGAGGAGGCGAGAGCCGTGCTGGCGGGCATCGCGTCCTCGTGTCGAGCCGCTGTTCTGGTCACAAGGCTTGCCCGATAAGTCCCACAGCCGCTGAGATCGGATCCTTGTCATTCTCGTTCTCAGGCACCCGACCAGCCGCCCGAGCCCGTCCACGTCGTTCTAGCCTCGCCCTCAGAAACGCCCTCTCCTCCGCCGCCAGTCTTGGTCACCGGCACGGTCTGCGCACACAATCCAACAGCCCGTTTCCTTTCTTGCTCTCGACCGGTACACGCCCGCTAGAATCTGCACATACAGGCTACCGCCGTCGCACCATCGACGTCCTTTCTGCCAACAGTACCACCTGGACAAATTCCTCGCAGCCAGTGACAGCTCGCGGCCAAACGCAGCACAATCGCCGAACCGGCCAATCGTCCTCCCCACAGCGCTTACCTAAACCTACGACCGCCCTCGGATCCATCGCTCGGACACGATCAAGACATCTCCTGACAGATGTACTGTACTTCCGGTCCCCATCTCCACACCCACCCATCCACAGCTCGCATTCCGGGGCGCTCGCCGTCTCGCGACAGCTGTACAGCGGGGCAGTAGGATGACTCGAACGCGAGTATTCGAAGCTACAGTACTCGAAAGATGCTACTACTAGCTAGACCTAATGTACAGAGTCGCAGTCAAATGCATTATGATCATCGTAACCAGCCCATGTGTTCATGTTCGGCCAGGTTTCCCGCTGCAGTGTCCCACTCGAACGCGTCGCAGTCCTACTGCTATCGTACAACCATTTCTCTGCGTTTCACCGCCCAGTGGCAACCAAACGAGCCACCCATCCGCCATCACCACTCCGTGCCACCGAACCACATTCGAGGACTCAAGTCGACCGCAGTGTACAGCTCCAGCACGCGCCCCGGACGTCAGATCACCGGCGCCCCCGATCGAGGATGCTTGCTCTCTTCGTCGACGGCCGATGGATGGTGCGGTCCTCGAATTTCACACCGCGCGAAGCCTGTCCTCCTGCGATGCACCTCCCCACACCTGCCTGATGAGACCAGCACACAACAACAGCAACGACGTCGCCGCAGCACCAGCGGGAGCACCAGTGACCCGAGACGAATAGAAGGCCCTCCCAGCGCGCCCGAACCCACCAGCCACCGGAGGGACAGATGGGCATCGACGCCGCGCCAACGTCTCAAGATTGACGTTCCGCCGATGTCGCTTCTTGCTGAGCGCCCACGCCGCCCGCTGGGCCATTGCTCACCGGGCTCCCTACGGCAAACGGGCCTCCCCCGCCGCTCAGGCTCAGCCGCCGTGCGATCGAGTCCCTCCGCTTGCCCGGCGCCGCCGTGCTCGCAGCATTGACACCGCTCGGAGCTGCCGCGGCAGGTCCTGCGTTCGGGGGATTGGTCACAGGTGGTGTGGCATCTCCCGGGAGGACGCCCTGCGTCGATCGGCGCGCAATGAGCGCGCGGATGGCACTTAGCCATTTGATCTCCTCTTCCTCGCTCGGGGCGCAGAGAAGGAGGGTGCGTTTCGTCGTGACAACTTTGAATGTGTGCGACCTGTGCGCGCCGTCCCCATCATCGGGAGAAGAGGAGGACGCGATGGGTGGCGACATGGCCGAGGGGGACGTGACGCTGGGCAGGTTCCGGTGCGGGGGAAGGTCATACTCGAGCGCGTCTAGGATCATCGACAGCGGGATTTGACGGTGTGGCTTCGTGTCCTGCGCGAACGCCGGTCGGCGAGCGTCATGAAGCCATATCCGTCAGCACGCTATGCATTCATTCCGTCGAACCCAGAATCGCAACTAGACCGTGCACGTACCATGTGGCTCCGAGAATAGACGAGCTTCTCGCCGCTGAGTACGAACCATCTCTTGTGCCAATTGTGCCGGCGCGATCCGCACTTCATGAGATAGCCCGTAAGGACTGGCTTCGAGGACGCAGCCGCTTCGGCGGTCGACGCTGGAGGCGCCGACGGTGAGGATATCGGTAATGATCTCGTGTTGGGTGATGCATCGTCAGACTCGGATGACGTGAGGTGATGGGCATAGGGCGATTGGGATGGCGAAGATGACAGGTGGGAAGGCCCGCGTGCGGTCCCAGGTGCGGTTGGGATCGGGATAGGTGCACTAACGGAGTTCCGAGTCGACGTTGACAGGAGTGCCGTCCGCGCCTCGTTGATCGCCCGGACCCAGTCCTGCACCTCCACTTGCGATTCGGCCTGCAGGTAGAAGGTGCGCACGGGAGAGACAATGCCGAACGTGTTCTGGTGCTTCTTGAGCACCACAGGCGTGCAAGAGTGCACGTCCGTGAGCTCCAGCAGCCGCAGCAGCTTATATTCAGCGTCGGTTTTGTAGAACGCCAGGTGTGCGGGGCGCAGCACAAACCACCGCTTCTTCCAAGTCTATCGGACGTCGAGGGGGATCCGCATCCGAATCGAGATCGTATGGGACACACACCGATGGGGCGCCGGAGCGACAGGGAGAAAGCGCGAGCAGATCAAGCACTGGGAGACGCGCAGAGCGACCGACCGACGTACCTTCCGCCGCTCGCCTTTCTTCCATAGGTAGCCGGTTTTGATCACTGTCTCATCGAAAGAACCTCGAGTGGCGGCACTCGAGTCCTGCACTCTCCAGCCACCTTCCTCGTCATCTGTGCCCTCTTCTGACTCTTCACCGCTGCCAGAACGACGCTCGGCAATCGAGGAGAGCGGCGGTTGTGCAGATGTTGTAGCAAGGACCACGCCGGCCATGCTGGCGGTAGACATCGGGGAGGCCGAGATGACATCTGGCGAGAACACCGAGTCCGAGTCGGATTCCGTACCAGAGACTGCGACAGCTGAGAGCGTGGGTTTCTGTGCAATTCGTAGCGCAGGCGTCTCAGCATCTCAATTTCTGAGCATCAGGGGTGTCCTCTCCCCTAACGCGACGCAGACGCGCTGCAGCAGCGTACCTTCATGTGTGGCTTGGCTGAATGCACTGAGAGTTTGCGTGTAACCTCCTGGTGAGAAGGCGGCGGCACTGAGCGCGCATTTGAGATGCTGGAGGCCATCGTGGAGTCCGTCAACGGGGAGAACGCGTGAATGAGAGACAGCGGACGGAAGACAGGACAGCGATGGCGCAGTCCCCGTCGTCGTCGCCGTGATCACTTTCGCCAGTGATACCGGCTCTAGCGGAGTGGCGGAGCTCAAAATTGCTGAGTGGGTTCCCCCCAGCAAAATGGGACTCAGACGCCAGTCCGACCACGATTGTTGATGGGTCCCCATGTGGCACAAATGACACGGTGGCTGAGACATCGGCGCTAATCTACTTACGCTGGATCGGGCATTGAAGTCAGCGTTCAGCTCGTCCATGCTGCCGTCACAGCTTGACGTCCTGCACTGGCCACCGGTTACGAAGGGACGATGCCATAGGACAGTTCAATAATGAGGACTACTGTTACGATGAAAGTAGAACTCGAGACCGGTCGTCTCATTACTGGGTTGCCACCCTGAGGCACCGCCAGTGATATGCCGGCCTGACGAAACAACCAATGCAAGTGGCCGGGACTATAGTCAGGACAGTAGTATGTAGGTTACTGACCTTCCGATGCACCCAGCTCACTCTAACTACGGTATCTGGCCTAGCAGACATGTACGTTACTGTGAGGCCCTGCAGTCCCATTTTTTACCGAATAATCCTTGCTTACGTCTCCACACAGCTCGAACGATCCCGGGTATGTGCACATGCGCCTTCCAGGCTCCCTTGGCCAGCGGACTACTCGTTTGGTCTCGCAGTCGGCCCGGAGCCGTCGCTCTATGGATGCATGAATGCCAGCACTGTTCGCGTGTCACGCACAATGACGGCCCAGGATGATTGCCTCACGGTCGTAGACATCGTCTTCCTCGCCACAACAACCGCCCGACAGCCTACGCGATGGGCTCCAAGCTCCTACCTCGGACCAGCAAGCCGCTAACCGTTTCCGAGCTCGTCGTGCCCGCGCCACCTACAAGCATGCTCACACCAGAGCAAATCTGGCAGTGCGCCTTACTTTCTCGCCACGCCACCGCGCTTGATGTCATCTGGCGGCTAGGAAATCATTGAGGGCGTCTCAAGCCGGTAAAGCGTCTGCTTGTCCTCAACTCGGGTCCGGAAAGCACGCTCCTGGGAGTCACGACCCTGGTCGGTGCTAACGCTTCACCGACCGCGCCTCAAGGATGCTCCTGCTCGTTCTCCACGCCATCTCCTCGGCTGTTCGTCCACGACTGATTGCGTGCTCTGAACCAGGGTGTTCCGACCCGCTCTTTGGTCTTTCCTAGCATGGTTTCTACGCTACCCTGTAAAGGATGCGAGGAAAGCGCTGTATTCAATGCTGACCGCAGCATCCACTATGCACTGCATGTCAGTTCGATACAATGTCTATCTCCCAGGCGACACACTAACCGCCGCATTCAGACAGTAAATCAGGCTGCGCCCTCTTCGCATTTCAGCAGCGGCTGCTGGAACACTGCGGCGGGCACGCTGCGGGACGCCCCCTTCTCACAAATGTAATGATATCCGGCCCAGCAGCGATCCACCTCGGCCTCGAGCAGCAAGGCAGGTCGTTAAGGACACATTGAACCTTCTCCGGCGCCACCCTTCTCTCGCTGCGTCGACTCATGGGCCCTGTAACTCTCTCTGAAATAACAGAGTTTGTCGCGCTGCGTCGGTGAAATGCGGGTGCACTGGAGGCCAGACCCGTCCCCTCGTTCGGTATCCTCGTGCCTCGCTAGCGGGTCAGGCTACAGAAAGTTCCGTCATGTCAAGCTCGCTTGCCCGCAGATCACACCAGCCGTGTTTTCTATTAAGTACGGACACACTGCAGCAGGCACAGCGGGTGGCAGCGTGTCGAGAGTGGACATCGCTTCCGGGAGATCTTTGTCCATCCGGGAGCATTTGCAGGACCCGCATATCATGCGCTTTCACATCCGAAGTACCTACGATGAAGGGCGCCACCTCTCCCCCGCCGTCAAGCACGCCATGAGGATGTGCATGCTATCGTCAGGTGCTAGGCAGGTCCTAGGGCCCAGGGCTCAGGCCGCACGATGGCTCGATATTGGGCGAGCAGGCGCATGTCCCAATGGGGTCTGTGCGGACTCGGCGGGTGCTCGTGATACGGCTGTGTACTCCCACCGCCGAGTCTGAAGTTTTCGCGAAGCGCCCTCGGGGCGAGGATGACTGTGTGTGTGGTCCCGTGCAGAAGACCCTGAGGAGACAAGGTCGGACGCTGCGATCGCACTGCAGACTTCGGACTCACATGCGTCGACTGACCGAATAGAGTGGGACGGCCCTATATTAAGAAGTCGGCACGGATGGAACTTGGCCGTTTGAATCATTTGGCACGCCCTTTCCTCGCCGTGAAGTGTGCTTCTGCCACCGGATATATGTGTCCGCTGCGCGGAGACAACACCGTCCCGACAGTGTCCTGATGGCGAAGGAGACAAAGGCCCTGTACGGTCCATGGAAGCCGACACAAATCATCTCCTTGACTCGGACCACCTACCCTTGCAACGACTTCTTGACAATGAGGGAACACAATGTCTTCTGGCGCCGAGGGTACGCGCCGAACGCCTGGTGATCCCTTGGAGCGAACAAGAGAACGGGGGAAGTCTTCGAAATAGCGCGCGAGAACAAGGAGAACACGCACCATCCACAGAGGGCTGCCGGCAGCCTTCATACTCTATCGCTATCGGGATAAAACGCAGTCTCCTGAGAATGCCCGTCCGAGTATGGGCGTTTGGTATATTGAGTTATAGCCGCAACGAGAGACGGCGGCCGTGCCGTGGCCAAGAGCAACGAGCTCATCCCAGCCGGACCTTGTGCCTGCTATACTCTTCACGTGCACGGCGGATGCTGGGAACTCATCGGGAGCGCTCTGACTCGCAGAGCAATGAGAAGCAGCGAAGCTCACAAATTAATCAACGGTCCGTATTCCACCCACCGATACAACGGTTACGAGCCACCCGGCTGACAATACAATGTAGCGGCGTCATCGCAGGATCCTTCGGCCCACCTGTCGGACGCCATCGGCCTAGAAGACATGACCAGACTCTATGCAAAACGGGCTGGGGCAGTCCCAAGACCGTTCACGACGGAGCTATCTGACGATGGCGTACTACTCCCCCTCCTAACAATCCCACCAATCACTCCTGCCAGGCATAGTCAGCATGACGCAGAGCCCTTCGGAGAAGTTGTGAGAAGGACTCACAGTGGGAACGCCGGGCGAACGTGCCGCCCACGCACCTCAGGGACCGGCGCCTGCGACCATAGCACGGTCACGGTGCGCACAACGCGAGTGCGCGAGTGCGCCTGGCGCCTGAAGGTATGTACAACGTACTGCCTCCGAACCAATGGTTCGATAGCGATCTTGACGCCGACGGCCGCTGGGTTGTGATGCGCACAGAGCGCTCGCCGTGCCACCACTCGTCGCCGACGGCTATCGCTGACGAGATTTCCAGCTCAAACGCGGAGGCGCAGCAGGTCCCGACACTGGCGTCTTGACGGAGTGCGTGCATGAACAATGTCGTTCGACTGGACATGACACTCAGTGATGCCAGTGAATGTTGGTAAGAAACGTCGCATATCCATGGAGTCGTTGCCTCGTCGACTCGGCGTGAATTGCATCCGAGGTTTCATGAATTCAGGTAGAACAGAGGCCGCGTGCCTACGCAAGTCCATGCGCGGATGTATTGTTGTCCGCGATGTCGGAGACATCATCTGGATGGACGTTGCGCCATAAGTAGAAGTCGGCCGGGGAGGTATGTAGTCTGTTTCGCACTGACGTCGACGCGGGTATAATTTGGAGGCCTGCGAGCGCTTTACGGTGGTCGTCGACGCCGACCGAGATTGGGTTGGCGGGAGCCGTCGGTTGCGCCTCGGAGCTGAGATCGACGAGGGAGTCGCTGGAGATGAAGCTTGTCGACCGGGGAGCGCAGCCTCGGGACCTGCCGCGCGCGCGATCGAGCGGATCGGGCGCGTCGATGCGGGCGGCCCTCCTCGATTACTTAGATCGGCGGGCCTTACTCCAGCTGATCTTTATCTCGTCGTGTATACCACTCTCTCCTCTCCTTCACCAGCATCCACCGCAAGCCAGCCATGTCCCAGGCCAAGTTCGAGAAAGCCGTCGCCATCGTCCAGAGCCTCCCCAAGGAGGGCCCCATCCAGCCCACCCAGGAGGAACAGCTCTACGTGCGTCCGCCTTACGCGCGATGAACCCTTGCCGGGACGCGTCTCTGACAGCAGACTAATTCTGCCACTTGCGCGCTCTCTGCATTGACTTATGCAGTTCTACAAGTACTACAAGCAGGGTGAGTGCCTATCATCTGCCAGAGTGTATCATGCGGCGTCGGGACTGAGCGGAACGTTCGCTCTGCAGCCACCGTCGGCGATGTGAACACCTCGCGCCCTGGCATGCTTGATTTCGTTGGCAAGGCGAAGTGGTAAGTTGCGCCATCCCTCCTCTCTGTCCGCGCACGCTGAGGAACCCCTCAACCTACGCTCAGGGACGCGTGGAAGAGCGTAGAGGGCACCTCGAAGGAGGAGGCCTACGCCAAGTACGTCGAGAAGCTCCTCGAGGTGAGTCTGCCGTTCCCGCCGATGCGTAGCACGCCGCCTCACCTCCGTCGCCCGAATAGATCCTCAAGCGTGCGGATACGGAGGAGGCCAAGAAGTACATCGCGGAAATCGAGGCCGCATAGGCGGTGCGTGTAAGAGAACAGCAGCAACCTGTACCGAATGTACACCTCCAGTGTATGTCTAGCACCCCCGCATTAACCGCATCGGTCAGGGACGAACCTTGACCTAATGCGAGCGTCATGGGTGTGAACTCGAGCCAGGGGGATGCTCATGGGCTGACCACGCCATGCTTCTAGCTTCTCGTGTCAACTGCCTGGCTCATTGCCCGGTATGTGCAGCTAAGCGGCGTCAAGCCAAGGGGCGGGGCCGGCGCTGGAAGAGCCGGTCTTATCCAGATATCAGCTCGTTCTGAATTCAGCGAAAGTCGCATCGGTGCGCGTTTCAGCATCGCAGATGGCGGAAGCAAATGCGGTCAGAGCAGCACGCTGGCGCCTGGCCTCCGTCGGCACGCTGATCCCTGCAGCCTGCGTATGGCCGAGCTGGGCCTAGGCGCCCGGTTGCCCCTTTACGCTCTGTGGCACTGATGGGCGGCTTTCTCTGGCGTCTGAAACACCAATTCCTGCTGCGCCCTTCCCAGGCGCTCCGGTTTGCGTGGACCACGGATGATGTCCATGCCAGGATGCCTCCTCTCGCCTGCGCGCACAACCTCGTCGCTCCCTGGACTGGATCAGTTGGCGCGGTGGTGCAAAACAATCCAAGGATGGAACAACGCTAGCCCATCTCTCCCAATCAAGCGTGCAAAGGGGCGAAAACCGCCGTAGGCGGGATACCATGCGCGACGTCCGTCCATTGTGCACGAACGCGCCGAGCGACCGAGTCCCCGCGTCCGTTCACTCGGTCGGGAGGAACTCCATCCACCACGCCCCGCGCTTCTCGCCGGATGACACGAACGCGTGTTCCATTGCATTTGTTAGCGATTTCCCCCTCCCGCAAAATCGTTAAAATAACTCGCAAGCAGGTGAGGACCCCGGACACTGTCAATTTGCAATAGACGCCGGATCATTGCCGCCGAACACCAAGTCTATGCGTAGCTAATCTGGGCGTTCCATTCCGTCTTCGATCCAATCGGCGACATGTTAGGGCGCCTTGAGGCAGAACAGACGACCGCCCGTCGACATGGGACACTCGTCCGAACGAGCAGATCTCCAACCTTCCCCTTCATATGTCCAGCCAGAGCCCGGCGGAGGAGAGAGCAGCCGTGCGCACACCATGAGTCTGCGGGGGGAAAACTTCTAGGTCATGCGTGCCGGTGCCTGCCCCCGTTGGACATGCGCAAGGCAGGAAATACGGCATCCATCACAGCGTCGACCACCTCGGATGTCCTCGCACTTAGCAGTGGTTTGTCCGATACAAAGGCATGCTAATAACACAGAGAGGTAGACTGTAGCACAATCCTGGCCGAGAGCGTCGCTATCCGAGGCGCGCCGCTGTTGGGGCGGGCGGGCGTCGGCAGCAGGTATGAACACAGCGGGCGCAGCACAAAGGAATACAGGATCAGATTGTGCCGAAGCTGGGCGTGTCGTAATCGTAAGAAGTCGTCAAGGACCATAAGCAGCGCGTAATACAACAAAGGAAGTCCATTGAAAGGGGGGAGGAAGAGGTCATAACTGGTCATGCAGGTCAGGCGGGCTGACGAAGTGGAGGTAAAGAAACAAGGATTACTGATACGCGGTAAGGGAAGATCGTCCGGGGCATAAAGATAATCAGCAATGAGGTCTAGTGACTCAGCGGTGGGCTAAGGAGGCACCGGGCTCTACTTGGAGTGTATGGGAGTTGGAGGCGAAGAAGGGATGTCGCAAGCGGAGAAGGGCGAGACGGACAATCGGCGACCACCGACAAACGGCTCGCGCTCGAGGACTTCATGAGTCTCCGCTCGCAGTACGCCGATCGGGATTGGCGACAAAGAGGGAAGGTTTGGGAGCGAGGCCGTACACGCTGCTTCGCGACTTCCTGGGTCGACTCGGAGGGGGAGGGGACAGCGGCGGGGATCTCGACTGCTGCTCGAGCGCCGCAACACGCGCGGCCACGCTCGTTCCCGGCGTAAACCGCCCTGGGGGGCTCGGTCGCCTAGTCTCCTCATCAACCGCTGAAGACCTAGCAGCCTGAGCGGCGGTCATAGCCGTTGGAGATTGCACCAGATTTAGCTCGGTCGGCGTGGCGTCTTCTGGCCGAAGGGACACGTCGGCGCGCTCAGGGATGGAGACTGAGAGCGCACCGAGCTCATGGTCGGCTGCTGCGGAGGGCGACTGTGCGTGCCCGTATGTGTCCGCACTGGTCCCACTATCGGTGCTGGCAGTGCTCGCATGGGAGGAGACGGTGCCCTTCTGGACAATGTCCATCGTGCGCCCCATCTTCTCGATCACCTCCGAGTCGGCGGTCTTGGACGTCTGCAGGGACGTGGCCGACCGCCCGTGGTGCACGCTCGCGTACATGGGATCGTGCCTGCTCCCGCGTTTGGAAGGCGGGTCCTCGGGCGATAGAGAGTTCGAGGTCTCCTTGATGGGGACGAGTGATCGCGGGGGCGGGTTGGGGTCGCGGAAATCCAACGGGCGTTGCGCCCGGGAGCTGTCCGAGGAGAGACGGTCCAAGAGCGGCGTCTTCGCGAACTTGGACCACCAGGTATCCGACCGCCGCATGGTGCGCATGATGGGAGGGTTTGCATCGATGATGGAGGACGGGCGGCGAGGCGAACGAGGCGTATCTCCAGAGCTGCGCGTGTGCTCCGCCGAGGAGCTTGTGGTATTCAGTGGGGAGTTGCCGTGGGAAGAGTCCGAGCTCGCCGCAGGGTCTGAAACAGTGAGGAGGGATGGCTTCTCGGAGAGTGGGGACAGTCGTGTCACATCGTACGTTGCGGGGGCGACGCGGGTGTACAGGTATGGCCGCGGAGGAGGATCGTCGAGAGATGGGGCCAGGCCAAGCTCGACAGGATCAGAGTCGTACTCGTCATCGCCCGGCATCTTGAACGACTCGACGTCGTAATCCGCGAACGGATCTTCATAGTAGGACCACTGCGAAGTGTACGAGGCCTTCCTCCCTCCCTTAGGTCTCGATGCAGCCTGTGGGGCATGGGCGAGACCGACCAGGGCGGCTTTGTCGGAGAACGGCTCGTACGAGTCCTTCTCCCAGTAGGTAACTGAGGATGCACCGCTAGGTTCCCTGTTCTTAGAGTTGCGAGTGCCGGATGCATAGGCGAGCATAGCACCGCCGACGTTCCGCAAAGAGGTGAGCGATCCCTGGACGACATCTCCCAGAGTCGGGCGACCTCGTCCGGTACTCCAGGAACCAACGCTTCCGTCACGCCGAACCTGGTACCACCCTGGCTCGTCAAACACCCTCGTGTCTTCATCCGCCAACATGTCCCGACGCTGAGGTTGGCGAGTTGTTCGTCCAGGAACGAGTCCACCGAGTTTCTCTTTGACAGTTTGAACGACAGGTAGGCCCTTCTCGCGTGCCCCACCGGCACCGGCGACAGGAATAACAGGCCCAAGGTGAGGACTTTCGTCATCGTCAGAGGGCCCGAGGAGGTGGAAGCGGTCGTGCGTCGCACGACGTCTCGTGCTCAAGTAATATGCGGCAGCGCCTCCGGCGAGGAGCCCCAAGACACCGAAGACTACGCCAAGCGCGACAGCAGTCGCATGAGATTTGCTGGATGCGCCTTGGGGATCACCTCCAGGCGTGGTGCCATTGCCATTGCCATCGCCATCGCCCGATTTCCCTCCTCCGTTCCCACTGCTGCCAGGCTGACCTGTGGACGAAGGAGTCGATCCACCTCGTGTTCCTGCAGGGTCGCCTGCGGTGCCTGAAGGCGATTGGCCAGAGCCGGAACCTGTCGCGGTTGGCCCAGGGATTGTGTTCGAAGTAGGACTCGTGACGGCTGCCGGGGGCGTGTACGTGCTCCCAAACGTCCCCTTCGCTGCATCGAACAGAAGCAAGCTAGCGTTGACAGGCGCGGATTGTGCGTAGCCTGTGTGATGTCAGACATGTTCCGCACAATGGAAGATAATGAAGGTTATACGCACCGAAGCCGAAGAGTACTTCCGAACCTAATGCTACGGCAAAGTGATCCCGCCGAGGTCCGACCTGCGATAGAGCGTCGACGGCACTCCAAACCATGGGATTCTGCGCCGTGTCAAGGATCCAGCCATCGCTGAACACGTTCTGCATTGCTGCATCCGCACCGCCTTGGATGAGGACCCTGCCATCGTCGAGGACAGTCGCTGCGAAACCGCGCCGAGGAGACGGCAGAGCAGAACTGGATACTGACAGAGTCGACCAGGTGAGCGTCGATTGCTTCGTATCCAGGGACCAGATGGTTGAGAACGGGACAAGGGCGCCTTGCGAGGGCGAGTAACCGCCAAAGACGATAAGCCGCCGGTCAGGTAGAACGATTGATGCATGGCCAAAGATGTCTGGAGGGCCATTGGTCGAGGGTAATTGCGTAAAGTACGGGCCTGCTGGGTCGTAAACGTAGTGGTCTGAGAAGGCATTTCCCGAACCGTCTGCCTTCTCTCCTCCGATCAGCCATATCTTGCCGCCAGTGGACGACGCCGAATGATAAATACGACGGAGAGGCTCGTTCGCCCACGACTTTGTCTCGAAGTTCCACACGGGAGACTCATGGTTTGCAATGTTGAGTAGCGCAGCTGAGTCGGCCTCCTCGGGATCTGAGATAGGCCCATTTGGGCCAGCGTCTCCTCCGAAAAGTAGCAGGTCCGTGGTATTGAACGCCGAAAGGGTGTGCCAGGCCACAGCGGGGCCTTGAGATGAAGAGCAGTTGAAGCAGCCGGCAAGGTACTCCCATGGAGGAGATGAGATGTCGAAAGTCGCGTTCAGCGGAAGGAGGAAGATGTCATTGGTGACTGGAGCAGAGCTATAGGCGTAGGAATTGTACTGGTCTGTTCGGCCACCATGGATGAAGAGGGCGTCGTTGACCAACGCAGCAGCCTGGCCCCATCTTCAAATGGCATGGGTTCTTCAGCAATCTCATAAGATTGATCGTGCAGCATAACGCACCTGGGAACCGCTGTGTACTGCTCGGCCGCCATGACATAGTCCTCCACAAGCGTGAGGACCAAGAGCGAGGACAGAGCGACCTCGTATAGGGTATGCATATTGGAGCTTAGAGGGTTTGAAACATACAGAGGCGGGAAGCAGGGCACATATACGGTGATGTCGTGAGAGGTCGTGAGCGAAGGTCTTGGGCCAATGGAGCCTGGAGTGTTCAGCTCCGAGCAGATCCAGACCGCCACAAGCTCGATTTGCACGTGTTTGGATCAGAGGCCATAGGCCCCAACCACACTCATCCTATGAAACCACGCGCCACAGCAATTTAGCGCTTGCATCTGGAAGCCTTCTGGTCTCGGAGGAATTATGTGACGTGCGTCAGACTCTGTTTATGCCCAACAGCCTATGACACTAGTACATCACCATGCTGAGGACTTGGCTCTAGCTTCGGTGCACTTCGGTGCACCCCAAGGCTTTTATAATAAGTCTGACCTCCCTTCAGCCTCCGTTTCACAAGTTCCTTTGAATGCGTATATGAAGAGGAACAAACTTGGCCCAAAATATAAGACAATGCTATGGCTTCAGGCATTATTACGATCACCTACATTGTGTGGACCCATATTAGCCCAGTCTCGACTCTAGAGGCATCGATGCAAATGCGGCGGTCAAGCCACACGTGAGCACGTAGGTGTCGCATGTTCAGCACGTCCCTCTGTAGGCCTCTTACTTATACTTAGCGGCGGCGTGCAGGTATGTTCCAAAGGCATCAACCAACTCACCTACTATATTTCCTCACGACTGCCATTGCGCAATTGGTTAGAACGGAGACTGCGTTTGCGTTCGATTCTATGCGTACTTGGTGCAACATACATGAAACCGACCAAAGGCAGGGCTTCTAGTAAGAGCAAAAACCACATCCACCGAAAACCTTCAACAACACAAAGGAGCGGAAGGGTATAATTCTATGCTAAAGTACAATTATACAATTGCGTCAAGATGATACAAGTACTATGCGATGATGTCCATCAAGTCCGTTCACGCCAACACCTTCCGGATGCCCTCCTTCTGTGCGGGAGTGAGGCGATCGGGGAAGACCACATCCCACTTGACGATGAGGTCGCCCTTCTTCTTGACGCTGCCCTCCTTCCGGATCGGCATGCCCTCACCCGGCAGCGTGGTCTCCTGCCCGGGCTTGACAATGCCGAACGGTACGGGCACCTGGATCTTCCGTCCGTCGAGGTGCTCGACGACGTGCTTGCCGCCGGAGCCAGTGAGGGCGTCGACTAGCGGAATCTTGACATGCGTGATGAGGTCGTTGCCCTCGCGCACGAACCGCTCGTGCGGCTTCTCCTCGACGACGAAGACAAGGTCTTGCGCCTCGCCGTTGGGCTGCTCGTTGCCCGCCCGCGGGAAGCGGATCTTCGTGCCGCTCTTCCATCCTGGTGAGATCTGGATCTCGAGCACCTTCTCCTCCGTACCGCCGTTGAGCAACCGGCGACCGACCTTCAGGTGTTTGGTCGCGCCAGAGTAGAGGTCCTCGAGCGAGACCTTGAGCGGCCGTGTTATTTCGGATGGTTGTGAGGGTGCGGGTGATTGTGGACGGCGGGGTGTTGAGCGGCCTCCGCGCGGCATGCCACCTGGCATACCGCTGCTGAAGAACGAGCCCGTCATGTCGTCGTCGTCATCGTCATGCGAGAACATGCTGCCCATTCGGCTCCGACCGCCACCGAACCCGCCCATGCCGCCCATGCCGCCAAGTCCTCCCATACCGAAGATCTGTCTGCGGCGCACGTTAGCGACGTCCATGAACAAAGACGGATGTCCGCTACTTACTCGAAGATCTTGTTGGGGTCTGTTGGCGAGAAGCCTCCGCGACCTCCGGAGCTGAAGCTGCCTCCTGGACCGCTGGTGAAGGTGAAGGTCTGCGCACCAGGGAAGCCACCGAAGCCGGAGAAGCCGCCTCCGGGGCCGCCTGCGCCTTGTGGCGGAATACCTCCTCCCTTCAGACCCTCCTCACCGAACTGGTCGTAGATGGCCCGTTTCTGCTTATCGCTGAGGACTTCAAAGGCCTCGGAGATCTGTGCGTCATCGAGTCAGTCAAGGGTCACACGAGTCATACCTGTCCGGAATGCAAAGCTTACCTCCTTGAACTTCTTGGAGGCATCTTCTGAACCGGCGTTACGATCTGGATGCCATTTCAAGGCCTGTTGAGGTGCAAGTCAATTTCCGGCTCATAGTCGGGCACGAGGCCGGGGTACTCACCATCTTCTTGTACGCCTTCTTAATGTCATCTTCGCTGGCATCCCGGGAAACACCCAGGAGCTTGTAGTAGTCCGTACCCATGATTGCGAGTTACCAAAGTACGAAGAAAGAAAAAGTAAGGAAAAAGGACGTTAGCGTAAAGGTGGTGAGTTGGGAGGGGGACGACGGGGGCGGACCTTGGTTATATTGCGCCTGTGTGTATCCGCTCGGTTCGAGAATCGGAGGACGCTGTACGAGAACCCTGCTAGAACATCCTAGAATGGGTTGCAGCCACAGTGACGTCGCGCCCCATCAGTCCGCTTCACTGTCCGACACTCCGCTCGGACCGGTTTTCCGCCCACCAGGCGCCCAAGGCATATGCACGTGCGTCGGCTCGCAGTGAGTATGCCGTCAAGTTCGCGTGCGGAGTCCTCGCCTTCGACTGCTCCTTGCTCATCGTCTGCCATGGCTAGCTCAACGGTATCGGAGGGGACGGCGATGAGGCGCGCGACCAACGGCGAGCCAAGCGAGGGAGAAGAGAGGCATGATTCTATCATCCGCAGGTCGTGGTACGCCATGTCCGACATCCTCTCGCCGTTCTCGCCCTCTGCTCTTGCTTCGCTGCCCAAGAAGACCTTCCAGCGTCGACCGCGCTATACCCGCGTCGACAACATCCCCGATGCACAGCAAGACGAACATGGGCAGATGCCCACAGTCAGGGACTACCATGCTATCAACTCAGTGCCTCCGCAGGTGCGCGTACCGAAGAAGATCGCGACCCCCATCAAGGTCGAGGGGAAGGTCTGGTTCGCCAACGAACGAAGTGCGCGCGAATGCTTCATTGAGGTTTTACTTACATACTAAGTATCTACTTCTCAGCTTGGATTGCGTACCTTCAGACCTCCGTGCTTGTAGGGACGCTTGCATTGGCATTATTCAATGCGTCCAAGGACGAGATCGCTCGGAATTTTGCATATGCATACGCTGCCTTGAGTGTAGCTGTTCTGGTGAGCATTCCGTTCAGTCGAAGCAGAGCTGCTCCGTTGACCGTGGTGGAAACATAGGTATACGGGTATGCAGTATACCAGCACAGGATTACGATGATTCGCCGGCGTGATCCTGGTCACTTCGGTATGCTCCTCGCTACTTTTCTGATACGCGCACCCTTGACCTCCTGCTCTCAGACCAGATCATTGGCCCGATTCTTATCAGTGCCTTCCTCTTCTGCGCGGTCCTTGCCAATTTCATCATTCGAGGTCAGTCTGTGCGCGCCGAAATGCTTCTCGCTTTGCCTTCTGACCTTCGCTTGCTCGCCTCCGCTCAGTGCGCGAACTGTAAGTTGCAATATCCGCCACTTATTTCGGCCGCTGTTGAATAAAATGTCCGCAGGCAGAGGAAGAATATACCTATACCAGGAATACCGTTCCTTTGAGAGCGGCCGCTCCTCTGTCCCGGCCACGATCTATGTCTTGCTATCACATTTCCTATCCGTCTGTGATCCCCATGTACTATCAGCCGCTTCTCTCAGTCCACAATGCTATCTGCTCGCACGTTCAGGCGTCTGGAACAGCTGATCAATCCGCAGGGTACTGCCGGCGGTGGTCAAAAACTGAGTTTCTCACTTATTGGCTGGCTCAGCACGTCGAATGGGCTATAATTGTCTCAAGGTCAGTCCACCTCCGTAAAGGAAGTTGAAGCTGCTGACGGGGTTTCCGTGCAGCCCGACAACGTGGTCTCCGGCCTATCCGTCCCGGCATCGACCTTGCCCTGTGGGATGCAATGCGACGCCTTCAAGCCCTCTTTAGTACCATGGATTTTCTTTGGGGTGGTCCTGAAAGCCCAGTCGAACAAGCTTACCGGATGATCAACGCCCCTCAATCAGGCAAGTTGTCCGATATTGCTGCGATCATAGAGACCCGTCCGATATGTGCAGAGTCTTTCCCGGCCGTTGCCCAGAGTAGTGCCATAACTCTAAGGACAAGAGCATTGTCAACACGGTACCTCCATAGTCAAAGCCCTGATACTCGCATAATGCGACCACGTAGTCGCCGCAAGGATCCATACTGCGCAGGTCAATGGGTGCAAAGCGCGTTGCAGCTGTGGTGCCTGGCTTCATTTTGCCCAATAGTTCACGAGATCTCACTACCAGGTGTGCAGGATATCGGCCACCATCGGCAAGAAAGCAGAGTCAGGGACATAACGGAGGTTTCTTCCGCATCAGCAAGCTCCCCCGTTGTCCTATGTCTCGGCTCAGGAAAGGCCGCGGTGCACCGGCTTTGCCTGCGGGCAACGCTACTGTCGATCGGACGACACGCTGTCTCATACGCCGTTGATGGCAGGCTCCGAGGAGTCGAACCTGCAGAAGGTACGCTCTCACCTCATACTGGACTGTCACCACCGCTAGGCTTTACGGACTGGGTAGCGCCAGGTCGAACCGGTGTTCTTTTGGTTTTTATTAACACCGGCCTCGTCGAGCGCTCGCTTGATGATTCGCGAGTAGGAAATGCGGGTTCTGTTCCTACATACGATACGGTCGCACTAGTCTCCTCGTGACTTCTATGATGAATTGTCAGACACGACCCGTCACTGCGAAGGTTCATTGCAGGGCTGAGCTGGAGGCCTGGGGGACTATGGTCAAGGCCGGTCACAGGAGGAACCGAGCAAGATTAATTACGTTGCTTACGGTGTAACATCCCGCTACTCCTCACCCATCATCATGGTGCGTGCAACCCCAGTGCTACGGCCGTCAGCGTGTCTATCACCAACGCATCTACTCAGAGGTCGACGGATTGCTCCATCCGCATCATCGAACCGGAGCAGCAGGCAAGTAGAGTATGAGCAGCCCATCTGTAAGTACCGCTGTCAAGCACATGCCATATCATCGTTCGCGTCCTTGACGCATGCGCCACTTCACGAGCCCACCGGCATGGCATGTGGCAGAAATTGCGAAATTGTTCGCGCAGCTCTAGCACACCTGTTGACATTTCACATCAGCTAGTCTGAGTAACTCGAGCTTCTGTGAGTACATCATGCTCGGATATTGTGGCTGCCGTTCCTGACTGTTACTCGCAGGTAGGCACCCAAGACTATGGTGTGCGGTGTCGCACTAGCCAGTTAGTTCTGATACTCGAGCATTGCTGACCGTCCCTCCAAGGTATCACAAATCATCTCAGTATCTAGAGTCTATTTCATACTGATAACCGTTGGCACATGGCTGAGTATGGACAGGATGCCCCATGATACTCTAGGGCTGAGCTGACGGCCTTCATCCGTGAAACCATCAAGTGCGGTCCGAGGTAGATCGTTCGCAATTTTCAATCGCGAAATCAACAGCTAGCGCCCTACTTAGAGTAACTGCTGGTCACCCGCTCTGTCCCACTATCGGCGGATGAGGCGTCACCGCGGTACTGCAATGGTTGAGGGGTGGGGCGACCTAGGCGACCTGGGCTTGCTTGGCTGGTCGCACCTCATTGCGTAAAACATCGCGATCATTGGATCTTCTCGTCATGCCATGCTGCGCTGGACCTATAGCAAGAGCACGTCTCGGGGATTACCAGTGGTCGAACTTCTGATAGGAGGATTCATTACGTGCATTGAGGGCAAGCCAACCGCCTCTCTCTCACGGAGTTCAGTAGTACGTCCGGTCTCCGGAATCGCCTTTCATGGAATGCTCATCGGCGTTCAATAGAATTGCGCACCCGAAAAAAATCCTGGTATTGCAGGTTGTCCAGCGTCTTAGACCCGTCCTCGTGGCGCATCGAGCCATGGGTCAACCTAGCCATGAATGCCGCCGAGCCTACCTCCGTAATTCCACAAGCCCTACCAGTAGTGCTTCGCGTAGTCCACGGACCACACCCAGCTAATGGCAATGCTCCACAGGGACAAGCAGCGCGATCCGAGATGCCAGCGTGCGTGCATTCATACGTGTTCGCCGTCGCTTGGTTTTACGCATCGTAGGTATGACCGCCTGGGCACATCTCCGGCGATGGAGAATCCAGGTGCCATACTTAAGTTGGCAACGGGAACTCCCTTACGAAGTTAAGCAGGGCCTCTAAAAACCTACGTGAGCGACGCCCTTCATCCGTGAGAAAATTGATGACATGAATTTGACGGGGATCCAGCTTCTCCGAGGCCACTGAATTCAACGGCATCGAGCGAGAGAAGAAACGCGTGCTGCTGGATATACACGCCCATGGCGGCAGGTACGGCATGCATTCGCGCTCATTATTCAAGGCGTACGCGTAGTCCTCCGCTTCCGCAGGGACAATGTCGGCAACCACATCCCATCCCTTGTCGTTCTACCCATTTCTAACACGGAGTCCAGTCCTTCCGTCCCAGGCCGATGTCGGACCGTGGCGAACAGCCAGAGTCGCGGAATTGTGTCATATAGCAGTCAAAGATGGAGGTCTGATTGCGTGTGCTCGGGGAAGGCGCACATCTGTTCCGATGTCGTGAACGGAGTGTAGCGGTGCGTAATCGCCCATGTGGTTACGCAGCTTCTCCCAGACTGATTCTCGAGCAAGGCTTCCGCGACTGAACGTTGCCTAAGGGAGGCAGATCGATACAGCAAGAACAGGCCCCAGTCTGGGACCGAAGCTGCATATGTCGTAAGACGCGGTGCTTCCCGTATTTGCCTGCGAACTGACGGTCGTGAGTATTGTCTCCGCAGGCCTTGTGGCGTGTGAGGGAGCTTGTGAATACATACTCGCCACCCGCCCCGGAGCCCAAGGACCATAGGCGACGTCTCCCGTTGATACGGGGGTGCGAGCACCTTCCACGTCCGGGCCACCGGGAAGGCCTCAGCATGCCCCTCGCGCATGCAGCTGTCAATGCGCGCAAGATAGCGGTCAATACTGACCGCAGCTTGTGGTTAATCAACTGGCCAGGTGACATGGACCGAACGCCCCTCCTGACAGTCCTGCGACAACTCCAGCCCGTTTCAGCATCATGAGTCTGGGACTAGAAATATCGCGAGGGGCGGCAGCATGGCGTCGGCCATTGCCACGGCCCGCATGATACAGACGACCCGATGGGGCGGTTGGCTTCAACCGTAATCCAAGCCAGTGAGTCTATCAGAGCGCACTGTGCACGCGCACGTCGGTTCGAAGACCAGGTCCAGGGCTTCCGCACCCTGCGAGGAGTCTACGATATTTGCGACCATGTGCCCGCGACGAGGCAATGGACCTATCACAGGCCCGTTCGTTCCCAGGCGGAAGTGAGAGTGGCAGAGTTATCGCACTCCGCTGTCCGGAGGGAGCCGAGGTCTGAGAAGTCGCGGGCTGCGCTCTATAGGCGTCTGGAGCAATGCTGCCTGTTACCGGAACGCGGCGAGGGCCCCATCACTGGGAACCCTCGATGCATGGGCGACTCGACGTGTCGAACAGAACCCGAAGGCTCGATGAACAGAAAACCAGAAGATCTCGGTGCTTGTAGCTGCGCGATGGGTGCTGCGAGGTGCTGCGTCGAGCTCGAGGGTCCGATATTGTTTGACAGGAACATGATTGCCCGGAGAGCTGGCAAAGTCCAGCCTCATGACGAGTGAGTAAGGTCAGATCAACAGCAGTTTACCCGGCGGTATATTGTAGCCCTCTCAGTCCGAGGCCGCTATATGCAATCCAGAGCCTTGAAGCGAGGGAGCTCGTCGATTAACCTGCCCGTCAGTCAAGCTCGCGAATTAATCACCCAAACCTTCGTGATGGGTTCACGTTGACGATACCCACGCAATATCATCTGGTTTACGTGGGTACGATGCTGGTACAGGCGCGATGACCATAGCTCTGACGGCACGCACGTAGCAAGGATCGAACGCGGTGACGGTAGAGCGTACGACCGCTCAGTGCAACTTGAAGGGGAGACATCAAGCGCGGACCGACGTGTAGGGATTCCCTGATGTTGGCTGCCAGATCGCAGGTGGGTACATCCTCCCATTGGTGATACCGAGCGTTCCATGGAAAGGTTAGGCGGCGCATAGCGGCAGAACGGCGGTCATAGATGAGTTAACAGGTAAGTGGCGGACGTACAACGTGCAAGCGGACAGTACTGTGATATAGAACGAATCTTCAGCCCAGGATGACTCTGTACGGTAGGGTCCTACGGGGCAGAGAGGCGACTCGAATGGAAATGAGAACATCACTGCGGAAAGCATTGTGGCGAGGCAAGTCTATAATGCGGGAAAATGGTATGCGTGTCGTAAGCAGGCGGTCTAAACTACGTATTGCAATAGGTCATAATAGGCAGTCCGGGTCGGCGGAGGATGCAGGATGCAGGCCGGGACCGCTTAGAGGGGAGGCTGGGTCGCTTGGACGGGGACGTCGGTCGCCACGATGGCCAGTTTTACGATGCGGCGGCTGTCGATAGATGGATCTGGCAATTCAGACTCGATCCTGCACAGGGCCAGAGCATGAGCGATGATCTCCATCACGAACATATCAGCGGAAACTGAGCGTGTGCTCAATACTCACACCACGTTCACAGACTTGTGCCGCTCGTAGCAGGCGAGCGTAGACGAGCCAGGGAGGGGCTTCTTCACGTTCCGGATGATGTAGTACCCGCCGAGCATCCCATTCTGCGTACCAGGGCAGGCGCAAGAGGGGAAAAGAAGGTGGGTGAGAACCGTGTGAGCTGAGTTCGGCAGTGGTCACACGGCAGCGCACTTACTCTGTTGGAGCCGTCTCGTGGGACCTCGACTGCATTGAGCCAGTCTACGTTCAAGCAAAACCCAGATGTTTGGAGCATGCCGAGGACGATCTTTTGCAGCCCTACGCGAGGGAGCGGAGAGCCGTTGAAGGTGAATTCTAGTCGCTGAGAGAAAGTGTCCTCAAGCGCCTGGAGGCAGTCGCGCTCCGTTTTGGCTTCAAACACCCTCTTGATGTGCTCGATCGACCATGCGTAAAAGCTTGGGAGCATTGTTCAGGAAGTGCGTTGCGAAGATGTAGCAGAGGAGGGTAGGTAACAGAACGCGGTGGTATACGCGGAGTGAGAGGCACGAGCTCGGGGGGTAAAGGTGAAGCTCCATGGGGTGTCTGACGAGCGAATTTATACGCGGAGCGGGCTCGAGATGATCGGGTCGCGCCGCCTTGCTGAAATCCAGGGACCCGATAACATAGAGTAGGTTTCTCAACTAATACCCAAATTTGCAGACTCGTACCGAAGAAGCCAGAGCGCCCGCCGCGGGGAGAGCCTGAAGACGTCGCGGACCCTGAGACTTCGCTATCACGGAAGGCCCCCACGCCTGACGCGACTTCGGGAATCGCATTGCCCTCCGCGGAGCGAGCACGACGTGGGGCTCTTCGGAACCCGTGCCTTCAAGCAACGTCGCCCCTCGTACGCCTTCTGGACCTTTTCGTGCGGAACGCACGAGTGTGACTTCTGATTGTCGACGATCCACAGTGGCGGAGGGCTTCAGTTGGACAGCATACGCGCATGGCCCGCCGCACTCGCTTGCGCGAGTGGGAGGGCGCAGCTTGGGGAATCGGCAGGTACGGCAACTGCCAGGAATCCGTGGCCAATGACAGCCCCACCGTATGTCCTTCCAGGAAGCGAACCGGGTTCGGGTTCGAGCGCATGAAGCTGCCGCTGAGACGCATGGTGAACGTATGCGCGCAGGCAGGGGGAGCCGACTCCCATCCACAGCGGCGCATTCCTGCCAAGATGGCGGCGGGGAGGACCGATCTCACCTCACCGATCTGCAGCTGCTGCGCTCGCGGGATTGAGCTGTCAGGGGAAAAAGGCAAGCACGAGTCGATAAATGACGCTGCTCACATGTGAAGATGCTACAGATACCCACAGTGCCAAACAGCAGCGTGCGACGACGTGAGTTCTCGCACCCTCGAGATCGCTCTCGTATCATAGTCTACGCCACATCGCAGTCTGACACCGCGTAGTGGGCGTATCAGCCCTCCCCCTGCCCCGGGCGAGAGAGGCTGGCGAACGAAGACCGAGGGCCAAGGCCAGACCAATCTGCACGCTTAATTTCCGTCAGCAGACGACGCGGTGAGGTAATCGCCCTCTGAGCATGTTCTCTCGCAGAACCCACACTCTAACGCCACGACGGCCCTGTCTGACGGGATAGCCTAATCGGGGGGCAACATGGGGGTACCCTGCCGTGCGCGCGGAAAGGCGGGTCCCACATCCGGCGGCCCCTACACGTGCAGACCGGTGTGGGCGTGGGATTCGCATCGCGAGCCGTACGATGCGGGCTCGCATCGCGTGCCAGTGTCAATGTTTCTCGCGCATGCTTGCTGGGTGCGCGCGTGAGATCTACACCGCTGAGCTGCGCGTCGGAGGGAGCGGATGTACCTGGGTAAAAATCGTCGGCGCCCTGCAAGCACGTAGGAAGCGAAGGCCACCTGCCGTTGGGTCAAGAGAAGCAGGGACTGCGCGCGACTCAATATGAGCAACGACTCCCAGAGACAAGGAAAGCCTGCTGAGATAGGCGAGAGACGTCAGTGCTCGGCGAAATGCGGTATGCGAATGACCTATTCTGTGCGTCGAATGGGCTGCATTGGGCCCGTTAGATCCACGTCTCTAGCCAATGACGCCGATGGCGACTGGGTGGCAGACCTGCATGAAGTCATATGCGCAATGCGAAAGAAGCGTATGCCACAGATCCCGAGAAAAGACCATCACCAACCCAAAGTGACATGGCCGCATCGTCAATTCAGGGATACGTTATGAATCTCTGTGAATCTCGGTTCCTGGTCAGCATGTAACCAAAGCGGCGTATAGAGCTCAGAGACAACATACACGGCTGCCACGCAACGTGCGGATCTGCGCGCACAAACGCCTCCGTGCGCGCCTCGTGAGCCCGAAAACAGCGGGGCGGCACGGGCAGCACGGGGTAACATCGAGCTTGCAGCAGGCTACGCCGCGGGCAGCTGCACCACCGTCAAAGCAATTGCTCACAAGGGGTGATGAGATAGGGCGGGGACTACAAGATACAAAGCTGCCTGCGGCAATACATCTCCGACTCCGAGGTTAAAACGAGTCCACACTCATACCGTTACTTCAACGCCTTCTTCATTTGCTATAGTATCGCCGAGAGTCAGCGCCAGCACCGCAAGGAGAACGGAGACGGGGCGAGATCGCCATGAGGCGAGCCAATCTCGCGAAGGGAGCAGAAACGGGAACGGACGTACCTCCTCCATCGCGTCGAGGTCGTTCGTCTCGATACGGATGATCTGCTTGCCCGTCGCCTTCTCGATCTGCTCCATCTGCTGCCAGGTCGCCTTGTCGTGCACGAAGTTGATCGAGATGCCCTTGCGGCCGAATCGCCCCGTACGCCCTAAACAAGATCCACGCCAGATCCCGGCGGTCCGTCAATCTCGCGCACGCCACTGGGGAAGAAGCAGAGTCAAGGCGGAAGCCAGCACGCACCGATGCGGTGGATGTACGTCTCGATGTCCGGCCGCGCATCCTCCTTGTGTCCGTGGTGGTCGCGCTCATTCATGAGCGGCAGGTCGTAGTTGACGACCATATTCACCTGCAGGATGTCGATCCCGCGCGCAATGACGTTCGTTGTGATCAGCACCTTCTCCTTGCCTTCCCGGAAGTTGTCGATAATCGCGTCCCGTTCAGCAGCGTCTTTCGCGCCGTGCAGCGACGCAACCTTGTGACCCTCCGCCGTCATTCGCTGGGAGATCCGGTCCGCCGTGTGTCGATGCTGTCGCGAAGGTGAGCCCTACGGCGGCGCCTCGTCTCACAGGGACATACCTGGCAGAAGATGATACTCTGGCCGATCGTCAACAGGCTGTAGAGCGACACCAAGACCTCATACTTGTGCTCCTCGTTCCGGCAGTCCATGTAAAATTGCCGGATGTTGTCCACAGAGAGCTCATTCCGCTGGAGCTCGATCTTGTTGGCGTTCGGAGCGAACTTGTTTGCGAAGTTCCGCACATGGTCCGGGAATGTCGCGGAGAAGAGGATGATCTGCACGGGGCGGTTTTTCGGCAGCATGCTGCACCGACAGTCAAACATTGTCGCGGGATGGACAGCGGTGCGAGCTACGTACTTCTTGACCCGGAGCGTCTGTTCACCAAGACCGTCCTTATCGAGCATGTTGTCGGCCTCATCGAGCACGAAGACCTTCACCTCCGACACGTCGATGACCCTTCGCCTAATCAGGTCGGTCATAGTACCGGGCGTCCCAACGATGACGTGCGCAGTCACGTTGCTCGCGCTTTTGGGGAGACTCTCCTTGATCGCGTACTCTGTTTGCACCGGGGTGAACTTGCCCATCGCCACAACCACGGACATGATCTGCCGTGCAAGCTCTCGCGACGGCGCAAGGCACAGTGCCTGGACAGGAATAGTTGGAATCAGTCGTGCGTACGCATCATCTCGAAGTGGAGAACTTACCTGAGGCTTGTTGATGGAGAAATCGACGCGACTGAGCATGGTCAGGACGAATGCTGCCGTCTTCCCAGTACCTGATTGCGACTGCCCGATCATGTTCTGTGGACTAGATTGGTGGTGTGAGTAAGCTACTAAAGTAGTGCGAAAGGCACGAGCATTGACGGCTCATTCGACCGTATTGAGCCAAAGGAAGCATCTAGACAGGAGAGCAGAGGTGGCTTCAGGCGGTGGTGAGCAGCTTGAGCTCCTTGTGGATATATGCGGCCCTCTGTGCCTAGTGCAGACCAAGGAGATGTGATACTCACGGATCCCTGAGTAGCAGAGGAAGTGCACGCTCCTGGATCTTGGACGGCTTAGTGAAGCCCATGTCGTAGATGCCCTTGAGCAGATCTTGATGCCTGTTCAAGCAAAGCGCATGAGAGACGCGTCCGTCGTTGTCCAGCGCGAACATACGAACAGCCCTAGCTCCTCGAAAGTCTTGGCGCTGTATAGCGGGGAGTTGGGATCTGCTTGCTGATCTGCGAGTGTAACCTGCCCGCCGGGGACGAATGCACGCGATCAAGACGGGTCCGAGCAGGATATGCAATCGCAGACGTACCGACACCTCGAACGTCGACTTGATGAGATCCGTGACTGTTGGCCATGCCGATCGGTGAGATGTTGCAACTGTAGAGACATAGCGGGGCCGTACGCACCAGCATCCTGCTGCTTTGGCTCGGCTGCACCCTCTGGTGCGTCGGTGGTGGCGGCCGCGGGGGCGGGGGTATCTGCGGGTGCCGCTGAATCTGACATCTTGGATGAGTGGCGAGTCCCACGGGTGGCGGAGGTGGGAGAGAGGCGACTGACCAGGAGCAGGCGTGTAAAAACCGTCGGCGTCTTTCTGCATGGCTGCTAATAAACGGTCTCTGCTCTGTGAGGTATCTACAGTAGTCGAGAGCAGACGCGTCTTTCGCAACAAGTCGCGATGCCACTCTTCGATCGGAGATCAAAGCATCCGCCAATCTTACGTACTATATCTCCCTTTTCCCGCCTTCACTCGGCTTCACTCCTGCCACCATCTCCACCAGCTACGCTCTCTCTGCGCTTGCTCGCCTGGCTATCATCGGTCCTGTGCCATCGTCTTCGTGCACCGTCGAGATAGCCAAGCTCAAGGTCAGCGGAATAACGAGGACCGTGACAGGTCTTGGGGGATTACAGGCGTCGAGAAGTGGTTGAGAGTGGGGACTGCTTGAAGTACGCTCGTTTGGAACCGGTCAGTCTCAGCTCTCTGTACGACTAGACATATAGTAGCAGATATGCACCGTATATCGACCACTATGAGCTACGCCCCCTTGCTTCAACGTATCCAGAAAGGCCTCTCCGTCATCGAACTCATCCACGCCTCCCACCCTCGCTGGCCCCTTCCGCCACATCCCAGTCCATCCCCGACGCTGCATATATCCGTCCTTGACTCCTCCTTCAACCCGCCCACGTTGGCCCATCTCGCGCTCGCCAATACACTCCCTCCACCTGCCACAGATGTTCCGCCAGCATCGTCTCCAAATGACTTTGACGCGCGACTGCTCCTTCTCTCCGTACGCAATGCCGACAAGCAGCTCAAGCCTGGGGATGCGACCTATGAGCAACGCGTGGATATGATGGTGCTTCTCGCACACGACCTCGCGCGCACGCACGCGCGGAATGTCCCCGCCGCCCAAGCCGAGTCCCGCATCCTCGACGAGGCTGCCCCGCACGACTCAAACGTCGCTGTCGCGATCATCGACGAGCCGACGTTCGTGGGCAAGTCTGCGATCCTGCGCGACTTCCTCACCAGGCGTATTTCTGCGCTCCTCGATCCCGCCAAGGTTACGGCTGCCTCTCCTTCCGTCGTTCCTCCATCGCCAAAGCTCACGTTCCTCATGGGCACGGATACCGTCGTACGCCTCTTCGCACCCCGCTACTACGCGAGTGAGGACGCTATGATGGAGGCCCTTCAGCACTTTATGTCCTCAGACGGAGACGACTCCCGGATCATCTGTGCGCGACGGGTCAGCAGTGGGGTGCCCAGGGCGGAGGAGCAGAGGATAGAAGCCGACATGGCCGAGTTTGCGCGAAAGATTGTGCCATACCAGAGGTTATCATTCGTCGACATCGGAGAGCGGGAATGCACCTATAGCAGCAGCGAAGTGCGCCAACTCGTCGCGAGCGGCGACGAGAGATGGAGGAGCATGGTTACACCTAGCATCTCGGAGTATATAGTCGCCAACACGCTGTACTTTGCTTCACAATAACAGTGTACGCCCAAACTTGATGCAGGCGGGATGGAGAGGAATAACAGTCTATTATCATGATGAAATACATGAGAACATTAGAGACATGCGAAACGTGCAGGGGGAACGACGATGCGAGTGCGAGAAATCTGAAGACGACGACGCGAGTACCACCAGGAGACCACGAGAGCAGAATATGAGATGGTATCTATGAGGAAGTTGCCTGGGCAAAGGCGATTGCAGTGGTCTGTAGAGTCATCAGCAAGTGTGTCGCGATGCAAGCCGTGTAAGTGCACTCACGTCAGAGTGGCTGAGAGAGACGTGGACCTTCTTGATCCCCTTCGCGTCCGCGGCGGCCTTCGCCGCGCCGTGCAGAGTGACGGTCGGGACGCCAGACTCGTCGGGGAGAATCTCGATGTCCTTCATCGCCGCAGCAGCGCCCTTGGACGCGACGCCCAGCGACTTGAAGACGGCCTCCTTGCCGACCCAGCGGGCTGCGAAGGAAGATGGTGGCGAGGGTTGTGAGCGGCAGTAGGCGATCTCGGCGTCCGTGAAGTTGCGCTCGACGAAGGTGGGGTTCCATGATGGAACGGCAGAGATCAGCTCTGGAGAGAGTAACGTCAGTCACAGATCACGTCAAGTCTACGACATATAATATCTCACCTTGATCGACGCCTACACCAGCGGTAGCCTCCTTGGAGAGGGCTTCAGTAACCGCGCTGACATTGGAGACGTCCACTGGTGCCTTAGTGGGCAGCTTCGGGGTGAACTCGTAACTGCCCGTCTTGGCGTTGTATGATGCGCGAGCGAGCGGGTTGAGCAGAACCGGTGCCTCGAGCTCCTTGTTGTAGGGGGGTGCATCCTTGATACGGACTAGGCTGTTCGAGATCATCATCTGGCTCATCGCCTTGTAGCAGAGGCGTTGACGATGACGGTTCTTCTCCTTGTACGCCTCGTACATCGAGGGCTCGAGGGCAGCAAGCAGGTAGCGCGGATGGATGACGAGGCAAGTTCCACCGACTTGGCCAAAGCCGAAGGAAGACTATTGTGCAGGAGGTGAGCAAGACGGCGTTTTACCTGGAACGAGTTCAACGTACCATGACACCAGCACGTACGCCATCTGTGTGGATGGTCTTCGACGGGAAGATGAGGTAGGTGTACTGCTTGAAGTTCGCGTCGATGTTGCTAAACGTCGAGTCAACATCACTGTGGATCCCAGAGCTCGCTTCATGTACTCACTCGGCGTTACGGTTACCGGGTATGATACCCGAATCTACACTCTGCAGTAGCCCTGCCAACTGCCAGGCAGCGGAGCCTCCCTTGGAATGGCCGCAGAGACCCTTCTGCGCCATGATCGGGACTGCGTTGCCATTCGTACGACCAAGATTGGTGAAAACGTCGTTCCAAATATGCGTCTCGTTCTTCTCCTGTTGGCACATACACTAGTAAGTCACTGATCTACGGGCAGGATGGAAGACTTACGTTGGCACCGGTGCTCGTACCGTGGATGGAGAGGACGCCGATGTCGTCCGCGGTGAGCCCGTATACAGCCAAGGCACGACGAAGAGGCGCGATGCGAGGATCGACACCCTCAAGCATACCATAAGTAGCCAAGGCGTCTTTCTCCTGGCGAGCCGCTTCCTTCTCCATGTCAGCGACGCGAGAGCTGATGTACTCGTCGTTGATCACGTTGCCCTGGCTCTTGCGGAACTCGATCTCCTCGTGCAACTGCTTATGCTCATTCTCCAGCCACTGAGCAATCTGCTTGCGACGGAAGGCAAGCTGCCTTGAGCGATAGGAGATGTCGAGGATGGAGAGCGGCATGCTCGTATGGACTTCCCGCGCGATGGACAAAGCGCCGCGACCAGGCGCAGGGACCGAGCGTCCTGCTTTGTCGCTATTTTATTACATGTCAGTAAGTTCTCAAAACGTCGAGAAGAAGCGACGCACGTCGAGGTCGAGGTGAAACCGATAATGCCACGGATGGGGCAACCAAGCTCCAGCGCAGTCTTCGCAGACATGAGGACATGAACGCCGGTGCCTTGAGCTTCCATAAACTGCGAAGGGGTTGTAAGTTTCAGTGATCACGGGTACTTTATGGGGACTCCGTACCCCTGAACGTGTCGTGGTGGCCGGTCGAGACATCTCCGTCGGTTCACGACCCATCGCGAACTCAGTCTCGGCGTTGCTGGTCGCCTTCATGTTAGCGAACTCGTAAGAGCCCTCTTCGCTGAGGTCGTCGAAGCCGCCTGCAAGCATGACCTTGGCTTTACCCGACAAGAGGGTATCGCATGCTATTTCGATTGACTGCAGGGCAGTAGCACTGTGACAAGAATGGCTTAGCTAGACACCGATAGGAAGGGCGACACAACGTACCAGGCGCCCACGGGAATCTTGATAGGCCCACTGGAGGACAGGAGCAGGAGGTTTACCCAGCCGGCAGTCGTGTTGATGAAACTGTGAAAACGTTAGCGATAGCGGCCACTGCAGAGATAGAATGTGACCTACGTCTCCTGCAGTATGTCGTTCTGGACCTCCTTCTCGTCGCGACGGTCCTTGAACATCTGCGCCAAGCTCTCCACGCCACCCATACCGCTACCAATCGCCGTGCCGACCTCTGACGGGTGCATATGCTGGTACAGCTCGTACGGGTCGGTGATGCCAGACATGTTGAGAGCCTCCGCAGCGCACACGAGAGCCCAAAGAGTAGTACGGTCAGTTTGGGCGATGATGTCCGGGGGAATGCCGTATCGGCCGGCATCCCAACCGGTAGGGATCTGACCAGCGACAAGGCGGTTGAACTTGAAGGCCTTCGGGACGAAGATGCGGGCGCCCTTCTTGAACTTGACAAACCACTGTCCGCCTTCGCCGGCCCAGATGTCACACTTGTCGCCATGCTCGTACTTGAACTTCTCGGCGTCGGCTTGAGCGGCCTCGAACGGCTCCCAGTCGTGGAGGATCTCGATCTCCTGATTGAACACCTTCTTCTTCGGGTCATAGCCGCGGAAAAGCTCGGGCTCTGCATGACCAGTCAGTGAGACCCACGCGCCACATAAGCCATGGCAAACTCACCGATCAGACGAACGCCAGCGTGCGCGAGGATGTCCTTCTCGTAGCGACCACGGACGTCCTTGTCATCAACAGGTTCACCGGACTTGGCATCCACCCAGCCGACGTAGAGAGTGCCGTCCTTCAAGCGACCGTCGAAGTGCTTGATGTAGCCCATCATCCAGGCCATCTCAATACAACCTTCGATGGTGAACTCCCCACGCGCCTCCATCTCCCAGCGAGTGCGCGAACTGCCCCACGGGCCGACCTCGGCGAAGCCAGTGACGACGACGACCTTGTCGAGATCCAACATGCCACGCAGATGGGCGAGGTCCGCCAGAGACTCCTGCGGCTCGAGGGCAGGGAAGCTGAACTGGAAGTTCGCGCGAGGGGTCACGTTGACGGTTTGCAGTACGCGCTCGGCTTCGACTCCGTTGATAGTCTTGAAGTCGGCCGCGTTGTCGCGCGCGATCGCGCGACGAAGCTCGCTCTTCTTGTTCAAGTCCGTGCGGATGCGCGTCGTGATGTCAGCGAGGTCGGGAAGACGATCCATGCCGCCATTGAGATCAGCCCAGATGGGCTCCACTTGGGTGATACTGAAGAGGAGAGGGTGCATCAGGCCAAGGATGTTGAACGCCATCTCCTTCGCCGAGAACGTGCGAACGCCGTGGCTCTCCAGTTCGTGCGCGACCGTGTTGGTGGCACCCATGAGACCCGTGCCACGAGTCCAGCTGGAGATCAAGTTAGCAATGGGGAACAGGACCTGCACGAACGGTACATACCCGATGACGGCGCCGGCCAAGCAAAGATATTCGCCCCAACTCTCACTGCTCCAGCGGTTGAACAAGGTCTCCAGTGAGATCTTCGACTCAGAGTACAGGCCGTCGTTCCCGAAGAGGCCGTGGTTGGGCGAGAGAGGGAGGATGACTTGGGTAGGGCGCGTGACGAAGTGCCGGCTCGCCTTCTTGTTCTTGACGGCGCCAAGTAGGCGAAGGAGGTTGACGAGCATGATGCGGTGAGCAAGCTCCGACTTGTCGTCGATGCCGTCGATCTCCCGGCCATTCTCCGGAACAGCGGCAAACGGCAGGATGTAGTCAAGGTCCAGCCCCAGAGTCGAGTAGATATAGTCCACCAGAGCCTCGACATCTTGCTTGGACCCCTGGTTGAACGGAACCACGGTGAGGGCAGAGCCCTTGCTCCCGAAGCGCTGGAAGATGTCCTGGTAGTACTCGACAGTGGCACGGCTGTAGCGGGATGTGGTGATCACGACATGTGCACCTCCGGAAAGAAGGCCCTTGACAATCTCGACGCCGATCGATCCTTTCCCTACGCCTGTAAGCAGCGCATTCTTGTCCTTGAAGGTACTCCCGGAGGTGGCGATCTCGTGGAGAATGTCGAGGTACACGCCGGTGAGGTTGCTGCTGTACTCCCAGGTTGTACCAACCTTGCGCTTCAAGTGGAGTAGGGGTATCTTGTCGGCCGTGACAGAAGCGACGTTGGAAATCTGAGGACGGAGGAAAGTGGACGAGGACCGACGCGTGCGAGGAGCGCCAGGGCGAGGACGAGACTCGGGACGCTTGCGGAGGGACCGCACAACACCTTCATACAATGCCTTGATGCGGTTCTTCTGGTCCTCGCTGATCTCCGGCTGCGACTTGACGACGTTCCAAAGCTTGAGGACGTCGTCCTGGATCTTCTGGATGTTCGTTGGAGCGACGATCTGGTCCCCACTCGCCATCTCCTCCACATACGCCTCTAGCTTGCGAACGTTCTCGCGCACGACCTCCTTGTAGACAATGTCACCCTTGTCGGTCACCTCAGTGTAAGGCGCAGTAGGGAAGGTAACTGGATAGGTGTGTTAGGAAGCGCAGGTCGTCATGAAGAATGAGAACTCACCATCCTTGTACAGAGGTGGCTGGCTGACGACCTCCTTGCAGTTGTCAATGAGCTGTTGACCGAACTGCTTGGCAAGCCGATACGTCTCGCCTCGATTCGGGTCGCACTGATCGATGTAGTACTGCATGTACGTGACCAGCTCGGGATCGGCACGGTTCATGATGGCGATGCAGCGAGCGGTGATCTCGCGGTCCACGGTAGTGAGGCGACCGAAGATGATGTCGTAGAACATGAGGAGCGCATCCTGGCGCACCCAGTTCCACGACGAATCGAAGTGACGAGCCTTCAGCGGGTCGAAGATAGGCTGAATGCCGTCGATGTACGTGTCGCCGTGCTCCTTCGTGATCGCATCCAAGCGGGCCTGCAGCTGCTCGGAGTTCGCTTTCTCAGCGTCGTACTTGAGTTCGCCCGACCGAGAGTCCTTCTTAAGGTAGCGCATCCAGACTTCGATCTGCTGAGCTGCCAAGTGCTCCTGCTCTGCTTGGAATTTGAGGAACTCCTCGCTGTTGATGACTGCGCCTCCGCCGCCACCTCCAGCGCCACCAGCAGCGGCACCGGATGAGAGCGAGATGCCAGACCGCTGAGCGTAGATACCGACGACGCCGTCCAACCATGCCTTCGCCTCCGCCTCAGACCCGAGGCGCTTCGGCGGCTCCATGGTCGCTGCGAGCAGGAGAACGCCATCGGCACGGGCAGAACCCAGTCCCCAGGTCTTCGACAGATATGACTTGATAGCGGAGAGGTTGAAGCCACCGGGCATCTTGCTCCCAATGAGACGCGAGACGAGGCCAGACGTGTACTTCCCAAGGGAGCCCGAGAAGCCAACGCCCAAAGACGAGCCCAGCTCTTCGAGAGGGAGCTCCTCGCCCTTCTCGGGCGCTGTCGAGAACTCGAGCTGCAAATCGCCGAGGATTTCGTTCTGCATGGTTGACTTCCCTTGGACCAAGTCCTTGATGCTCTTGGAGAGGGGGATCTCGTCCACCTTCTTCTTGAGCTTTTGTGCGATGATGGCAACGAGGACGTCAGTCGCCTTCAGAGGAACGTCTTCAATGCTGGCGGCGGCGGCGGCAGGGACGGGTGCAGCGGCAACCTGGGCGGTGGCGAGAGCAGGAGCGACAGCGGCAGATGCAGAGTCTTCGCTAGCCCCTTCAGCGGCGGGTGCCTCGGCCTCATCTTCGAACTGGTAGTACACCTCCTTCGTGTGCTTCGCATGGCAGAAAATGGCCCGACGGTGGGTGAGGGAGTCATCCGCGACCTCGTACTTCGCCTTGAGAGTGCGCGTCGCCATCCCTGTGAGCGTCGGAGAGGGCCCAATCTCGATGAACCGCTCGAAGCGGTATTGCGTGAAGAGGATGTCCTGCGTCTCAATCCACCTCACGGGAGACGCGAACTGATACGCCAGGAGCTCAACAAGAATGATGTACGCGAGCTTCTGACGCTGCTCCGGCGAGCCCCAGTTGTCCTGGTCCCACTTCCGAAGCACCTTATCGAGGCGAGGCGAGAGCGTCTGATCGTAGATGAGCTGCGCGTAGTCCTTGGTGACCTGGAACGGCTTAGCGATGAGATTGGGGACGTATTTGCCGACGAGAGTGTCGGGGTTGAGGTGCGCAGGGTTGATCTTCTTCGAGAGGTCTGCACAAAACGTCAGACGTAGCTCAGCTGATGCGGGATCGCATGTTTTACTCACATGCACGGAAGGGCATCACACCAGCCCAGAGGTAGCGCGAGTGGAAGGGGACGTCAATACCCGGCAGAGGAATGGTTGCGAAGCCGCGCTCGAGCTTGATGTAGCCCTCCTTGGCTTGCTGCTCCTTCGCCTTCGCGAAACAGGACTTGACGATCTCGCCCAGCATCTCCTTCACCTGATCGACAGTGAACTTCTCGGTCAACTGAGTGATGGATCAGCTCTGCGTCCGTCATATAAAAAACCAATATCTCACCTTGGCGATGTCGATCTTCTCGATCTTGAGATAGTTCAGGACATTGGTCAGAGTCTGGAGGGCGATGAGCTCTCCGGCGCAAACATATTGTTGGCCCTGCAATGAGGCGCGTTAGCAATCACACGAAACATGGCACCTGTTGTTACACACCTCGACATTGAAGTTGACAATTTCGAGGAGGCAGCCGGTCCGCTGGGCAATATCCTCGACGACCTCGCGCAGCGCAGCGTCGTTGAAGGTCCTAGAGATACGGCTCGGGTTGACCGCGCACATCGCATAGTTCGAGCGGTTGTGAGCATCGCGCTCGACCGCGCGCTGCATGGTGATACCGCGGTAGAAGACGACATCGACGAGGGAGGAGATGGCAAGAACATCAGCGATCGACGCGAGCGCGGAATACTCTCCAAGCGAATGTCCGGCGAAGGCAGAGTCCTTCTGCACCAGGCCCTTCGCACGCATGTCCTCGAAGGCCGCACGCTCAGTGACGACAAGCGCGATCTGGGCGAACTGGGTCGCGAAGAGGAGACCGTTGGGATGGCTGAAGGTGTAGCGCTGGGTGCGGACGTTGATGTCGCCGAAGAGCGGCAGCGTCTTCACGTTGCCGTCCTTGTCCATGGTGTCGTAGGTCATATCCATATACCGCTGGCGGATCGCCTGGCCCTTGATACCGCCGAAGTGGATAGTCTTCTCCTTCGGGTTATCCTTGACAATCTCGACGATTGAGAAGCCGTAGACGGCCGTCAGATGGGCGTCGGCTGCCTCCCACACCGAGCGCGCGGCAGGCGAATTGTTGTAGAGGTCCATGCCCATGCCGGGCTCCTGCGAACCCTGACCGGTGAAGACGTAAACGGTGTTGGGTTGAGCGACCTCCGCGGTGCCTGCCAGGACCTTCTCGCCGCGGCCGTTCACGGTCTCGATGCTAACGACGAAGTTCCCGTCCCGCATGCCGACGTGCTTGATCTTGACCTGGAGCTCATCGCCAGGTAGGACCATGCCGACGAAGGCGACGTCATACCTGAAGAACGATGTTAGAATTCAGCTGCTGAAGGAAGAATGAGAAGACGTACGCAATGACACGCTCGGGTCTGCCCTGCGCGACGACTGTCTCGACATAGCGACGGGTGGCAGCACTGGACCACATGCCGTGCGTGATGGTCCCCGGAAGGGATGCATAATCTGCGAAGTAGGGGTTGACGTGGATGGGGTTGAAGTCGCCCGAGACCTTGGAGTAAGGCTCGTTCGTCGCAGGGGTGGTGAAGACAGTGCTGGTATTCGTGGTCATGGTGTAGCCCTCGTTGGAAAGGGGACTGACGAGACCCTGAGGCTTGCCATGGCGCTGGAGGTACGCCACGACGGGGTTGCCACGCGAATCGTCCTGCAGGAAGTCAACGGAGCCGACCTTGACGAGGCGCTTGATCTGGTCACGGACGAAGACCTCGCCCGAGACGTTGACGGCCTTGTAGCACGTCTTGTTGCGGTAGGTGACTTCGGAGCGCACACGGAAGACAAGGGTGGTACCGGCCTGGAGGGGCTTCGTCTCGTCGTCCCACTCGAACCATTCCTTCGACTGGAGGACACCAACAGAGGCCTCCGTAGGCAGCTCCACGAGGTAGTCAGGCTCCTCGAGGATCTCGAAGGTGTTCTCGTAGTCGCTGAAGCGGCCGCGGTAGAGGAAGGAGGAGACGACCTCGATAACTCGCTCGTTGTCGCGGGTAACATAGCCCTTGACCTTGACAGTCTTGCCTGCATCGCTGTTGATGACCGCGATAATTCGGGCCTCCGCTTTGCAAACATCGCCTGCCTTCAGAGGCTTGGCGCCCTCGAGAAGGCGGAAGCCGTTCGACAAGTGGACGAGCTTGAGGAGATCGCCGTCGATGGGCGCGGGGAAGATTGCCTTCATGATAGCCTACGCAAATGGGTCAGCAGCCGTAAATCCTGATCTCAAACGGGTTACACACCTGCCACCCGGTCACGATCGCGAAGTCCATGGGAGCCATCGGCGTCTCGTTGCGAGCCGACTTGAACGCTTCACTCTGGTTGCCAACGACGGCGCAGAAGTTCTCGATATCCTCTTCGTCAATTGTGACCTCCGGGCCTGTGAACGTGTCGCGGACATTGATATCCGGGAGCACCTCATTGTCGCCAAACCACAACTTCCAGTAGAAAGCCTTGATGCGCTTGTTGCGGTCATCCGCAACCTCATGTATGGGGGCGAAACCCATGGAAGGCTTGTAGATGAAGTGCAGCTCAAGCGGAACAGAGACACCACGACGCTCTTCGAACACAGTGACGTCGATGGTCGACGTCGAAGCGTGGAAGGTCGCCTCAACAGCCTTGAACGAGGGATCGTGCGCGCCGTGGGAGCGGGCAGCACCGAACACAGAGATCTTCGTGGGGCGCGAGCCTTCAGTCTCGACGATGACTTTCTGACCCGGCCGAGGAGCAAAGAGGCGACGCATGTGGTTGTCGACGTACGCAGTACCCTGCACTATGGTCGTCGAGGTGAGGAGAGCACGAGACCAGCTGAGCTCGGGCCCAGCGATGGTATCGAGCCATGCCGAGGTTTCGGGAACGGACTGGCCGATCACGTAGGTAGCAGTGTTGCCGGAGACGGTGGGAGCGATGGGCGGACGTGCGACAGGAGGGGTGGGAGCGAGATACTCGACAGTCGGGATCTTCGACTTGTCGCCGCCGTAAACGCGATCGACGAGCTTGTCGACCAAGATCGAGGTGATGTTACCGAGCATGTCCTTGATCGGCTCGTCCTTGACCTTCGAATGCTTCACTGCGACAGGGCCCTGCAGGATGCAGACACGCTGCGGGTCCTGGTCGAAGACGGCGTCGATGTCCTCAGCAGCCCAAAGCGAGTCCTACGAGTTTAGGGTCAGTAAGGCATATCGCAGAAACCGGAGCGTGGGGCCTGCTTGCCTTCTTGAACCAGACCTCGAAGCTGGCGTCGAGGACAGGAATGAAGGGAACAGGCTTCTGGCCGGGCCTCTGCGAGATGGCGAGGAAGTACGCCTTGTCCTCAGACGCTAGGAGCTGCTCAGTGGCGGCCGGGTAGGTCTTGAAAAACTCCTCGACGAAGGCCTGAGGCTTGTCAAGCGAAGAGTAAGACTGCAGCATGGAGGGCTTCTCGCCGTGGCCGTTCACCCCGGCGAAACGCTCCTCGACGCGGCGCAACCAGTCACCCGTCAGGTTGCGGAGAGACAGGTCGATCCAGCGCTCCTGGTGCGCGACGTACATGAGGCGGACCATACGAAGAACGACCTCCTCATAAGTCATGTCGGCAATGTCCTCAACGACGGATCCATCCTTCTTCCACCCGAACCAGGGCTTGGCGAAGTCCTTGTTCAGCTTCGCGATCACCTCCGCACGGCGCTCGGTTAGCCACGCAGCGCGCTTCTCCTTAGGCAGCTTAAAGACGGTGTCATCGAACTCCTTCCAGAGCTTGACGGCACGAGTGGCGATCTTGTGGATAGGCTCGCCGAGCTCGGAGCGAACCGTGAGGATACCGCCGGTCTCCTTGGCGTACGTGCCCTCCCATTGCGAGTCATCGACGCCCGAGGCGGCGACGATGAGGTCCTTGACAGACGAGCTGGTGTGCGCCTCTTTGGCAACCATGACGCGGCTGGCGAACAGGAAACCGTCGAACGGCATGGGCTGGAGCCCAAATCTTTCGACGGACCAGTCACCCGTAAGGTACGGCCAGACATCGTCGGCACCGCCGAAGCCGGAACCACCAACAAGCAGGAGGTTGGGGTGTTGGCGGATCGCGCCGTACGTCGCGAGGACGGGTTGGTGGAAGTCCTCGCAGGAGTGGTGACCTCCGGCACGGCCACCAGTCCACTGCATGATGATGGGGAAGTCGGGGTTCGCAGCAGCAATGTTGACCACCTGACGGATACCGTCGACGGAGCCCGGCTTGAACGAGACGTGCTTGATGCCAGCGGCACGGAGGGCGCCTATGATCTCGGCAGCCTTCTCAGTGCTGGGAATGCCAGCGGCGACGCAGAAGCCTTCGATGGGAAGGCCTTCGCGGCGCATCTCCTGCCAGAGAGGGAATTGGAAGCCGAACTGGCGGGGGTTGATGTAGAGGGCGTTCAGCGTGATACCGACACCAGCAGGGATCTTGCTCTGAATCTCCGCGACTTTCGCCCTGAGCGCAGCGGCGTTGTAGTGGCCTCCACCAGCTAGCTCGACATGGTAGCCCGCGTTGAGCACTGCGCTAACGAAGCCAGCCTTCACGGTCGTGGGAGTCATGCCAGCGACCATGATCGGTGGCTTGCCGAGCAGGCGGGAGAAGGGGGTGTCGATGTGGACGGTACCGTCGCTGTACACTGCGTCAATACATGCTCGCCGCGGAACAGGGATCCCACATACCTGGTCTTGACAAGACGCGGCGAGAACTTCTTCGCCCACCACTGCTCCGTCTTGATATTCTGCGTGTCGTAAAGCTCGGCGGGGCCCTTGGCCTTGTCGCCTGCAACCACGACACGCACGCCGCGACCCTCAAGGTTACGCGCTGTCAGGGGACCGATGCCGCTGAGACCACCCGGACCGAAGTCGATCGCATGCGTGGCAGTCTCAGGGAAGTCGGTCGCCTTCGACCAGTGAATTGGAAGGGTGAAGATCTGGTCGCAGAGTGCCCGGGTAAGGGACCCCTCCGTCGAGCGGAGATTCGAGCCTGGCGCACAACGCGGTGAGTTGGATGTACAAATGATTGGAAGAGCGCAATACATACCGTTCTCGGTGTGGTAGACAGGAATGCCAAGGTCTTCCTTGGTCCACAGCTCCTTGCCCTCGAGATCCTCCAACACCTCGTCGGCCACATTCTCGAGGTACTTGCTGTGGTAAGGAACGCCAATCACCAAGAAGCGCACCGAGAAGACCGGCTTGCGCTGGGAGAAGGGAATCTTGCTCTGGTCGAGCCCGCTAGGCGCGCGGATCTTCCTGAGGTGGGTAACAAGACCGTAAAGGGATCGCGGCGGGCCGGTAACCACGAAGGCCTTCGGACCGTTGTAGAGCGAGACGCCGATCTTCGAGTTGTCGGGAAGGTGCTTGTTCGTCTTCGTGATGTGACTCTCAAGATCCTTGAGCGAGAGGCCGGTCACGGACAGCATAGGGGTAGGAGCGCCCTCGCCGCCCTCGACCGAATCCTGCACGATGCTCGGCTCGAGCGCGAGGAGAGGGAACGCCTGTTGGCCGCGAAGGCCAGAGTAGAAGAGCCACTTGAGGGCCTTCGAAGCGTTCTCGGCAAATGATTCGTAGGTGGTCGACGCTGCGATGCAAAGTGCTGATACGAGACCCTGCGAGTGACCAGTCGCGCCCCGCAGACGCGAAAGAAGGTCCCCAGGTGTTACATTGGCAACGCGGCACACGACAAGGTACTGCGTCAGCTGAGTGAGGCCAATGAGCGGGAAGGAGACGGGGATGGAGGCAAGATAGGCGACAGGGGGACGAGGTGATGCGCCCGAGAGCCATGAGATAACGTCAAGCCCGTGCGTGTAGTAAGTCTCCTCCTCGGAGTCCTCGACGAGGGGAATGAGGATGTCCCGGGTGACGCTCGTCAAGAATTGTGAGACGTAGGGCTGATAGATGTCGTAGAGGGTCTGGAGTTCGTCAAAGTAGACCTCGTTGGTACCTTGACCACCGAAGAGCGCGTAGAGAGACGCGTCTCCGCGCGTCGCGGCTGAGAGAAGTGCGCTTGAAGGCGAGCGGGGGATGTCAGAAACTTGCTTAGCCTCGAGCGTGGCGAGGGCTTTGAAGTAGGACGCGAGGACGGTCTTGCGAACCTCGGTGTCGAATGCGGCGGCAATTACGTGGATGTCCTGAGAGGATAGGTAGGACGTGGTAAAGTACTTCAAGGACTTGAGGAGGATGGAGGTGCGCGCTGCCACGGACTGCGCGTCCTGGTCCAATTTCTCAGCTGCGAAGCGCAGGAAGCGGGCGAAGAGCTCTATGGTTGCCTCGGTCGCGTTTTCAAGCTCGGCGGTAGTGTCTATGGCATCGTCGGTCGTCTGAACGTGGGTGAACTCGTCTCTAAGAACTTCAGCGGCAGTCCACTCGTCGGCTTGAGTGGAGACGGGGATGGAGATCTGTTGTGAACGATCATGTCAGTACACAAATCGCGGAAGCAGGGGAATGATTGCTGCAAAACAGGGTCCGGATCCGTCACCAGCGTCGAAACGGCTGTATCATGCCATGCAATGCTGCGTCCGATAGTGCCGGCTTAGCCTGCGACTCCTGATGCAGGCCGAGCGCGACGCGCCAGCGCATTCGCGCGCGTCCGCGACGCGTCGACCCATCCTGCCAGCATTCGCCCTCTCGTACCACCCGACCACCCATCCCATATGACCACTATATGCGCACCCTTTGCCAGCAGAAGATGAGGGGAATGAAATACTCACTCTAATCGGGCCAGACTGGATCTGGATAGGGCGGGTCGTAATGCCCTGGCCGGAGGGAGTGGAGGAAGCAGACATGGTCGTCGTCGGGGAGTGTGTCGACGAGGGTTACGACCAGATCTAAAAGGGTGGTGCAGAAAAGACACAGCCGGGGCGACCGAGTTGTTTTATATGAGTTTCCCCAAACGCCCCCCATAACACCACCCCAACGAATCCCGGGCGCCAGTTGTGGAAATGCGTACTCCTCAAAATTCCCAAGATGGCAGGAACGACCTGGCTTGGTGGTGGCTCGGCGGGGTGCGAGATTGGCGCGCGCCCGATCGACGCTTTTCCGTATTTCCGTGCTTTCCCCAGTTCCGTCCAGTCTACCTCCTCCACATCCTCCTTCACCCTCCCCGAGGCTTCACAACTGCACTTCAAGAGGCAACGCAGCTCCATCTCGTTCCTAATACTCAGAAAGTGCCACACAAAGCCATGCAGCACTCATGGTGGCTGCGTGCACTCGCTTCAACGCCAGGCTGTTTCCCCATGTCGGCTTCGGATTTGCGTACAATCTGTAATCTCGCGACACGCCCTCAGTGATCGAACAACCGGCCTGCACAGGCACCTCCTCCCCGCGTGGCCAATAACCATGGGCTTCCGTTGCTTACCCAAGCAGCACCTGTGCACTCCCGACCGAACTTATACATGGCAACCGACCGCCGCCGGCCCCGCCTCACACCGGTCGGGCCATTTGCAAAGGTGAGAGTAGTGACGGAGTTACAGGTCTGACCACGGCGCAGCTTGTTTGGGAGGAACAGATTGGCGCGCGCAAAGTACTGTCGGAGGCATCGCTCTCGCTTCGCATACATGCTGCACGTCCATGTGTAAAGCCTCGGGTTGGATTACCTAGTCTCGGACTTGCCTTCGGTCAGGGAACGAAGCTTCACTTGAAGGGCTCGGGTACAGCATATTATCTGTGTCGTACTATACTCGAGTGCTATCCGTGTTCAACAGGGATTACTCCAAACGCATCGTGTCCTGCTACGCCTTGTCAATAACGTCAACACGACCCATGTACACGTCTGTCTAGTACGTTTGCAAATCTGCAGCTGCTGAGTGCCTTACTCGCACGCCAGACTGTGGTCAGAAGGCGAGATATACAAAGCGCATCAGCAGTAGATCGTCCGCACAAAATACCACATAGATCTCTGACCTGAAACTCCACACCGCAAGCACGGCTGTGTCTCTTACGACGTCTCATCATAGCATCTTGCGCACCCGCAGTATCCCCTAAGGCTACTACGAGACATCACTCCGCGCCGATCTGGACATACACGCAGGCCCTCAAACCCGCCCCAGCGAATCAAAGTACGTATCAGGACTAGCAGTGAGTTGTGTGCAACATTACAGGAGCATTGAATCTCCGACATTATAATAATGTAAGGTACCCCGGTCTGTCCATCCCGCACCCTGCTCAAGCGCGACGCAGCGCTGTGCATCGGGCGCGCACGCGCGATCCGCCCATATGTCGTCTCCCGGGGGCCGATATCGTGCGATTCGGATACTAAAGTGTGGGCTAAGTTCGTGTGCGCTCTGTTACGGCTCCGCCGAAACAGCATCTAGCATCAGCCATCAGCCATCATGCGTCCATGTCACCCTGTGTCCGTGGTCGGCGTAGCAGAGCTCGTCTGTCCGCCAGCCGCGCGCTTCCAGCTCCGACTTGAACGCGGTGAACTTGCTCTCCGTCTGCGCGCGGGTCTCCAGCAACGTTGTTCGCAGAGCGGTAGACGGGCGAGACTCGATAGACTCGAAATACTTGCTGCCAAGAGGAGCGTCGCCGGATGACAGATGCCGCTGGAGGAGCGCGTCGCGGACCAGAGTAGCGTGCAGGATCGAGCGTAGCATGTCGTCGTTTGACGCGTCAGGATGATAGAGCGCTGCAATACCAGGGCGTCTGGACGATAGGAGGGGGAAAAGCAGGTACCGGTCGTCCTAAAGAACGAATGACCCGTCAAACCAGGCACTGCTCCGAGTCCGAAGAAGCACCTGTCAATCACATACCTTGAACACCTCAGCGCATATCTGCCACTGGATGCGCTCATCCTCGGTTCCGGACTGCAGCACCTCACTCACCCTCGGCGTCGGGACGAGCCAGCGGTCGGCCTTGTCCTTGTAGAACTCCCCGAACAAGCCGGTCCGCCCGGAGTTGTCGAGCTCCTCAAGCGACGACACCTGGCCTTGCATTACGTATTCCTCCGCGAGGCGGCTGATGCGCGGCAGAGTAAGCAGCTCGAAGGTCGCCACGCGCATCATATACGCCGTCATCGTGAGGTGCAAGGGGACAGCCAGGAAGAAGATGGAGTAAAGGTAGGCGGCGGTGTGCGAGAACGTCAAGAGGCTGATGCCGGAGGCGTACCCGAAGAGCTGGGCGATGGACGCCTGCGACTCGTCCTTGGCCGCGACGTCACCAGTATTGCCCTGCGTCGAGAAGTAGCGCATGAACTTGATGTGAGTGGTGAACCAGATCTAGGTACCAATATGAGCAAATCTGCGTTCCGGATGGTATCATCCTGTACCTACCGCATTTCCAACGAGCTTGAAGATGTTCCCACCAGCTATCCTCGCATTCAATAAGTATGGGCTAGGCAAATATGATCATCATGGCTGCTCACCAGCACAAAGCAAGAAGTTCCCTGGGGATGGCACAATGAGCAGGGTCGCGATCTGCAGCCCGCTCCCCAAGCACCCGATGACCTCCCCAAACAACGTGAACGTCTTCGGGTGACTATCGAAGTACGGCGAGAAGTGCCGTATAAAGAACAGCTTCGCAACCTCTCCCGCGCCGTCCTTGATAATCCATTGCACCGCGACCGCACCGAAGATACTGCCCTCCGCCGAGACTCCGACGGACGTGAGCAGCGCTTGGTTGCATAGCACGGACGTGATCGTCGCGAGTGTGGTTTCGACGAACTGAAGGATGTGGAAGGGGAGATACCTTGGTAATCCTTAGTTCGTGCGACATGCAGCATGGTGATGTTAGGCAGATAAGGTACTCACGAGCGATGTACGGACTGCGGGTAGTTGGTGGGCAGGAACATTTGTCCTACCCAGGATGATATCCGGCCCGTCCAGGAATTGCTCGTTCCAACAGCAATCTTCCCACTCTCTGGATCCCCGGCTGCGATGTCTCGCCATTCCTTCTGGACGCCTGAGGATGCATCCTCCTCCGACCACGAAATGTGGCATTCTCGCCCTCCGACGCGCTCTATCGCGAACGGACGTGTTGTTGCTCTCGTGGCATCTTGTGCGGTACGTGCTTGAGCTTGAGCAGAGGACGACTGGAAGCGAAATGCTTGTCTAACCAAAATAGAACTGGAGTGGGGAGCGAGCAGTTGCGGTGTGTAGCCTCGGGTGCGAAGACGCGGCAGCAGTTGCGTACATAGATGCCTCCGCATGCTCTAACAGCGCTATGCGCCTCTATATGTAGGCAGAAAATGCTGAACATAACAGAGGGGATCGTCAACACGTCGCTCACCAATAAGCATGCACCTATCACTGCCTTGTAACTCACAAATGATCTAGTTTGTCGTCTAAAAATGTTCCACAACGCAGAACGTCTTGAGACCTGGTGGTATATACGCAGCCAAGAGAACGGGTTCTTCAACAAAGCATCGCTAAAGTCGACAGATTTTGAACCCGCGAGCCCCCAGGTTGGCAGACGAGTGCAGAGATGGCAGAATGAAGAGAGTCGGCAACTTGAAGGTCTGCGAAAGGCGTGCAAGCCAAGACGCCGACAGATAGCCGGGCGCTTCTTGGACCCTCTAAGCGCTCATCCTCATCAAGCTTGCAGCTGGCTTGCAATTTGAAGGCTTCAGCGAAACGCTCAGACAGATTACGGTACAGTATGTAGACCGTAGACCAGCACAAGCGCTATGTTTTGCCATGCCCGAAATACACAAAGGACGGACCCGCATACCGACAAGAACGCTGCTATATGTCGGGGTATATTCGCCAGTGCGTTGTGAACGTCTGCAGACTCTGCACGACATATATGAACAACGCACCGCCTGGTATGCCCTCTGACAAAGTGCAACCTCACTGCTACAACTTTGCACAAGACGACTAACACCCATGCCACCGTAGACCTATCTTAGCCAGCATATGCTAATGAAATCCCTCTCACCTTGAGCCCCACGATGTACGCCGCCTCGGTCGACCCGGCGACCGAGCACTTCCGCCCCTCCCTCATATACGTTCTCGCTTTGGAACAACGCCGCTGCACGTGCACCGAACTGACAGCGGCCAATGGCGCCCCATGGGCTAGCTCCCCCCGCCGCCACCGCCATCTGTCATTCTCAATGCGTTTGGCGTCGGCGACGACGGGCTCCGGACGCTACGCAAGACCAGTGGGACGTAACGCTACAATGGGATGATGATGTACTCGCGGTAATGCGAGCCGACATCGCACACGACTCGTCAGCGAGGCCGCACGGAGATGATACACTTCGGTGTTCCTTCTCGTACGAGGCGGTCCCTGGAGGTCAGTACAAGCTGCCGATTAAGGAGGCTCGAGGCAGGAAGCAGGCTTCTCGGCTTGCTAACGGACGTCAAGAGCGAGAAAGCCAGGCCCATGTTGCCAACCGCTGCCCCAAAGGATTTTGGAATAGAGGTCAGGTCATCCCCAAAGCCTGTGGGAACGTACGATAGTGGTCGCCATAGAGAAAGCGTGTCGGTCGAGTACGAGTTTGGCATGACAGGAGCCCGGTAGAGGACGCAGTCGACAGGAGAGCGCCGCCGCGAGGAAGCCGTAAGCCTATTCAGCAGCCGCAGCGGAGCCTATCGAGCGTCAGGTGCGAAGCACTGCCCTGCGAAGCCGCGAAGGTAAGATGGCCACGAAGTAGAGGTGCTGGAACGTCGGGCTATGCGGGGGGGCAAATGAGGGTATAGGGTGCAAGACGGGTAGCAGTTCATCCTGCTGGAGTACTTGAGCAGCCCAGACGATGTCTGTGTCCTGGCGCAGATCGCGGCCAGTCGAGGCAGCGCCGCTCAAGCGTCGTGTGGCGTTGCCTTGAGAATGGCGGCGGGAAGCCATGCATACGTGTGCAGTGCGTCAACGTTGCCTGGCATGGAAGCGGCATTTGTCGCAGAGTCCTACTATCCGACAGCGATCTTCGTCACGCTGTGTACCATCCATACGAGACTCAGACATGGCTCAAGACTGAGACTATGGTGCGTACTGCGAGGATACAGCAAGAGTCAGCGGTCGGCACAGCAGGAGCCGCGGCATAAGAATTGCATACCGAGGAGATGATCAGCATCAGGATGGCAAGCACCGGCGGTGACATGCGCAATCATTTGCGCTCTGTCTGTATAGCTCGGGACGCCTGAAAAGCTCGCGTCTGCATCGCGCAGAACCTGACGGAGCATGCGGGAAGCAGGAACGAGAACAGGCCCAATGCGCTTCCCTGTCAGAGGTGCCTTTGGGGGCCAAGCGGCGTCGGACGATGCATTCCGGTGGACGGAGGCGAGGCGAGGAATGTAGAGCGCAACGGAGGAGACCAAAGGCGTCGTTGAGCGAGTGAGACTGTCTGCGAGCGGTGCTGGGCCTCGGATCGAAGTGCACGCGCTTCATCAGTAAGCGCGTGAATCAATGATGCTGCAGGGCGGGCTGCGCGGTTGTTGTGCGAGCAGCGCTGCGGGAGCGTTACGATCCTGCGAGTCTTTGCTATGGCAGCCTGAGAGAGCGTGGTCGGACAGGCCTGAGCGACGAGAGGGTTGAACTTGGCGAGGCATTTAGGCACTGCGGATGCGGGGGACCGGGGGAGGGGCGGCGAATGCCGGGGATCGCGTGGGGGTGATGGGACCGGAATCGCGTGACAGTGAACGGGGTCGGGTGAAGAGCAGGGCATGCCAGCGACGGTGACACCGGACGCGGTTCCTCGTCTGAGCTGCTTCTCCAGCACACGTTAAAACATAACCGTCTGCCCATCATGTCTCCTTCTCTCCTCGCCCTCCCCTCTGCTCGTCGTGTGCTGCCCGACGCTGCCACGCCCGACGACGCCCGACATTGCCTCGCCCCGACGTGCCTTGTGTTTCCATCTCCCGTCGCGTCGCCCGACATACCACCTGACCGCTGGACCGTCCCTGTGCCTTCCTCAAAAGCACCGACCGCGTCCTAGCCCCATCTCTTTCCCCTCTCGGGCTCCCTCCTCGCTGATACCCCCCACATACCCACCCCGACGATGCCCCAGGCCGTGCCTCGCTCGAAGCCTCGCTTCGGCCTCTTCTCTGTGGGCAGGAACAAGGCTAGCCCGGCTCGCACAGCGAGCATCAAACGCGCCAGCCTCAGGCAGAGCACCATCCGAGCCGACGCACCAAAACTCCCTCCTGAGTTTGTTGCAGCAGCAAACGCCGATCGCCCAGACTCCACCCAACCGAGGCGGGCGCAGAGCGGCGAAAGCAGCAGGTGAGCCTGAGCTTTGTTCTATGACTGCGGGAACAGAAGCTTCTGCGCCGAAGTTATACCTTGATTTTGTGCATTGTTGCCCACGCCAATCTTTGGGGGGCGAGGCAACCGTTTCTTCTGGCCGCCGTGCCTTTTGCGGTCAGTGAGCACAAGCTCCCGCCATGTGCTCCGTTCCCACTCCCTGTATGCCCAGCAACGCGGCCAAGGACGTGCCCATCACTCTCCTCTGTCCCTCCTCCGTCGCCTGACACTGTCCCTCCGCTATTTCTCGAGTTATCTTTGTCTATCTCACCTCTGAGAGGTGTCAGAATCATCGAGCTAATCCGCCTTCGTCACAGCGCACCCGTTCATACCCAGCCTGAGAACGAGATACCCCCAAGCGCAGACATGAAGGATGCCGCATTGCCACCTCTTCCTAACGAGCGTGCCCAGGCCAGGTGAGTATCGTGGTCACAGATTCATGCTCAAGATGCAGTGCCCCTTCGTCATCCGACGTGCCCACTTTGCACTGTGATGATGGGCAATAATCTCGCAGCACGCACTCTGAGGCGGCTCCGCAAAGCCGCCGCCGTACGACCATAAGTCAGTATGGCTGATGCTGACCTGTTCTCCAGCACGCCCATGCCGCGTCCACGGCATCCAGAAGAGCGTCCAGCGACGCATATACCTCCTCCTCCGCCAAAGTCAGGTCCCTCAAGGCTGCCACCACAAGCGTACGTCACTCTCCATTCCTCCTCTCCCTTGGATAGTAGCATCGAGCCTGGACCCGAGTTTGCTTCCGCGTCCTCCTGCGTCCACCCGATCACCTATGTCCATACGCGGAATACCCGCTCTTGTGTGTTTCCCTAAACTATCTAGCGCCCAAGCGCCCCACGCCCTACACCATATAGCACTCGCTCAGGCTCGGAGACGAAATCGAACGCTTGCTCACCTCCCCTCTTCTCTAGAGCGGCCATGCCACTCTCGCGAAGATCCTCGCAGCCCCCCGGCAGCAGCAACAACACCAATAACAACATCTTCAGACGCTTCACCAACAAGCTTCGCGTCTCGAGCGCACCCGACCCCGCCCCTCCAACCATTTCTGGGCCAAAATCCCAAGACGCGCAACCCCATCGACGACGCACGGGTCTGCGTATGCCCTCTTTACCTAAAGCCCCACCGCCCGCGGCGCCCCCGAACGACTTCACCTCGCTCGAGCAGCGCCAAGCCGCCCTCCGCGCGCGCGGGCTCCTCCCGCCCGCATCTGGCTCGTACCGCGACGCGAACGGGTTTATGGTGCCCCTCAGTGAGCAGGAGGCGGAGCTGGACCGGCGGTTCGCCGTTGTTGTCGAGGATCGGCACGAGGAGGAGGCGGAGAGCGAGGCGCGGAAGATTCGGGAGGCATGGTTGGCAAGGAATAAGGACATTTTGGGCGAAGGAGGGAGCAAGTTGACGGAGCTGGACGCGGTGAGCCGCGCGAGCAGGGACGGCACGCTCGGCGACAAGAGCCCCATGCATGCGACGTACGTCGACGCGCCGCCGCTCTCGCCTGGGTCGGCCGCGGAGGTCGCCAGTCCTCTTGATGCGACAGTCGAGGACTTCCATACCGCCCCGAACACCCCTGCCAACCCCACCTCTGACTCTACCACCACGACTCTAATCCGGACCCCGCGCGACCCTCCAGGGAGCCCGTCCAGCAACTCAAGCGCGGTCACGGAGAAGGTCTCGCGCTGGCTCCGATCCTCGACCGACGCGCCTACCCCGCTCTCCGTCTCCACCGATCCTTCCACCGTCCAGCCCCTCAGCGAATCTCCTCGCGCGTCGCTCGCGAACGAGCCCGGCGCGCAGACTCCTCAAGCCGTTTCCCCTGCGGGGACGGTGAAGGCTGCGAAACCGCGCAAGGAGAAGCCCCCACCTATCGTCGTCACTGCCCAGCGCCCATCGAAAGACTCGGACGTCAAAGCCCCCGCGCAGATCGTCTCCGTCGCCATTGCCGCCGCCGCGCTCTCCGACTCGGACGCCAGCACATCTGATGGCCGGTCCTTTGATGCGCGTGGGCGGCACCAGTCCCTCTCCGCCACACCATCCAACGCTCCGCAGCAGCCGCACCCTCCGCTCCTCGCGCACGCAAACAGCAACACGAGCGCAAGCACGAGCGGGACGAGCCGCTCGACGACGCTCCCCGCCCTCTCGCCGACGCGGACCATATCATCGTCCGGCGCGGAGTCTACCCTTCCTACGCCGACGACGACATCGTGCCAGCGCGACGTGTCCATCTCGCGCGGTTCGGTGTCGCACTCGTCCGACCAGAGCCATGGCATCACCGGCCGTCCGAGGCGAGGAACCGGGTCTGGGTCTGTAGAGGACGCGCTGCAGGCGAAGGTCAGCGCGAATCCGCACAGGAGGATGTCAGGCGCGGGTGCTGGTGTTGGCGGCATAATGCAGTCGTCAATTGAGGAGACGGACTCGTCCGAGGAGGGCGAGTTTGGCGCACCTGCCGAGACTGCTCCCATTGCACCTATGGTGAGGGCACGTCCTCCCAGGATACAAACTGCGGAGCAGGCGGCAGAGGCTCAAGCGAACAGGAGGTCGTTCAGCCTCTTTGGGAAAAAGTCGTCAGACGTGAGTCCACTCCTGCACCTCACCGTATGCTAGCTGCTCACCGCCACCCCCCTGCAGAGCACCCAAGCGGCACGACCCTCATCCTCCATGTCCAACCTTCGCCGCGCCTTCTCCGGCGGCCTCGCCTCCAAGCTGCATCCCCGACCGCGTTCCTCGATCGACCCATCGACGTCGACGCCCGAGATGGCCATGGGCCGGAAACGCTCGAAAATGTTCGACGCGTCGCACCTCCCGTCCTCACCCACACAACCGCCGACGTCGTTCCCCGGCGTGGCGGTCCCGGTGCAGGCCCGCGCGCCGGGAGTTGGCCCGAGGCCGAGGCAGCCCGTTTCGCCGACGATGCATAATCGCGGGAGTATACTGCACCAGACGCACTTCATTGAGGACGACGAGAGCCGGCGGTTGAGCGAGATGGCGTTCTTGACATGACGTCGCAAGCCGGCCGCTTATACTTCGCGTTATCGTTGCATGCTCTCTTCGTCCTATACTCGTGAACACTTCAGGACCAGCATCTTCACGTTCATTAACCCTCCTGCTTCCTCATTCGTCTTCGCATTCGTAACCGCACGGCTCAGGTCGTAGGGTAATGTGCGTCACAGCAACATCTAATGTACTCATCTCACGCGTATCGCTTTTACAGCAGCCCTTCTGGCTCCGTCCCTCCCTCTTCCGTTTCCTCTTCTGCTATTTACGGTATCTATGCCTACCTATCGCTCTCGTGTCGTTCTCCCGAGGACCTCGTCGTAATGCCCGTCCTTTGTGGCGGCTGTACAACCTGTATCCTAGGCACTTACCTCGAGGGCCTGCGCGTCACGCTGTCGATAGTCCCACAAATATCTGGCTTTTACCGTCAACCGAAGAGGGTGAAGGCGAAGGCAAATCGTTCGCAGGGTCACTGCAGCGCCGCCGCTCTCATAAGGATGGTCGACCATCCGACTGTGGAACGCAGATTGAGGGCGTCGCGTGGGCAGAGGTCGCCCCATTACGCACCATACAAGGTAATACCGTTCGCTACCGACCAAGTACCTAAGCCTGGCGGAGCGCGACCGTAGTATGGGTCCTTGTGTTCGCGTTGTGGCGGAACCCTCCCCAGACGCTGCGCGCAGCGTCCTCCGGCAAGCAGGCCTAGGATGATCTGCTCATGCGAGCCGCGATGGCGAGCAGGATGTCTGAGCACTACATCCTGAGCCTGTTAGCTTGGTCGGTGAAGCGAGAAGGCCCCGCTAATGGATGTGATGCACCGGAGACGACGTCAAGCGTATACTGGATTGATGCTGCTGCCAGCGGTTTGCCTTGCATTCGTTCTCATCCTACAAGAGAAGCAACAGTAGACCCGAGAGCGTGCTACGTGCGGGTATGTACAAAGTCCGCTAAGTATTAGCGCTCCTAGAGCGAGAAGGGAACGGGCAAGAAGGGTACCCACGTCTAGATCCGGGGAGAGTGAAGAGAATCGAGAAAGTCCCGACGATGGATGGTATATTGTAATATATGTGGAGTCGAAATGAATGTCCGGTGAAGGAGGGGACGCGTCTGAGACGCAAAGGGATCGTATGGTGGGAAATGAGAACAAGCGGCTGCGCTGGTACTGGGTTACTTGTCGAGAGCGAGATAAGGATAACAGAACAGGACAGGGTGGAACGAGTGCGGCCACGAGTATAGACTGGAGGGCGCGCTTGCGGGCACGAGGCAGACAGCGCGCATGAGAGGCATTCCAAACCTACAGTATGTCGCGCGAAGCGGAGAATCATAGCTTGCATTAGAGGCAGCCGCATGGAACGACAGGATAGTGTGCGCACAACGAGTGTTCCCATCCACATAGCTCCGTCTATCGTGAAGCCCGACCTGGTTTTCGACCAGAGATAACCGACGCTCGCAGGCGGAATCCTACTTGATTGAAACCTGTATGTCGAACGATGTCCTGCGCGGGTATCGATACTTGCGTGACCAAGACCCAAAGCTCGGTGCACTACGGCCCAACCGTCACTCTGCGTCATCGCCCCTGCCGCATCTATGACGACCAATCCTCCAGTCCGCCCTCCAGGCCCCTTGTACTCGTGCATGGTCCAGCCACCCACTTCGTCTCTCACGCGTGCATCGCCTGCCGGCGGCACGCTCAGTACCCGGGGCCAGGGCCATAAGCCGCCTGTGGACCTGGCGATGCGCGCCCGGCTTGTGGTACTGCGCCGTACAACGCGCCCGGCCCTGGGCTTCTCGCTCGAGGATCAACGCCGAGGACCTGTTGCGGCCCAGGGCTGACCCGCCCGTCGCCGTATCCGTACGCCGCCTGGGGTCCAGGAGAACGTGCACGGTTGATCTGTGTCATGGGAATCGCTTCTGTAGGAGGGACAGGCGCGTAGGGGTCATTGTCGTAGTATGCTGCGCCTGGATCGTCGCGGTAGGGCTGAGTGGCGTTCGGGTTGAGATGAGGCAGCGGCGGCACGGCATACGGGTCACGGGAGGAGTAGAGGTCGACAGAGGAGCCTCCTGCAGACGGTGCGACACTGCCTGCCCGGGAATCAGGGCGTGTCAGGTTAACCTGTGAGGATGTCTCAAACCCCGCGCCGCCAGTCCTATTTGTAGGAAGAGCGTGCGTGGTCTCCTCCCCATGCGTGTTGAGTTCGGGCCACTTGATAGCCTCGTCTGGAAATGTACAATCAGCGTCCATGTTTGCAACAGGAAGAGGTAACGAGGATGCAGTGGAAAGGAGCACTTATGTACGGTCGTCATGTATACATGAACCCTAACTTCGGGTTCGGCTGGCATCTCGCTTAACGCCGCATTTGGGGACTACCCTACTGCGGTCATCCAGGACCTTCTGCGACGGTGCGATCTCTGGGGCGGAGAGGGGACTACTCCGGAAACCAGTGCGGCGTCTCGCCGTCGGCGCCGATGCTGGCACAGGGCGCGAAAATGAAGGTTACTCACTGTCGAAGTCATCGTCGGTGAACCGTTTGCGAGTGAACTTCCAGACAACGAAAGTGATGATCCCAATCAACGCCACTCCTCCAGCGACTGAAAGACCGATGATGGTCGATTTACTGATGCCCTCGGAGCTGCTCGACTTGTTGCTCTGGTCCGCACCAGCCGAAGCAGATGAGCTGGCAGAGGAGTCACTGGGGGACGGAGTGATGGTGACCTCGACGGTGCTGACATCGCCGGCGGGGTTCGTACTCAGCGACTGACTGACGGTAGGAGTCGGGGGAGGGGTAGGCTGATTGTTGCTCGAGGTGTTCTGTCCGCTGGAGCCACCGGTTGTCGGCTGGGTGTCCGACGAGGTATCTGTCGCCGATCCAGTGTTCGTGTTCGACCCGCTGCCGCTATTAGGATCAGGAGTAGTCTGTGAAGTTACCCCTGTCCCAGTCGGAGAGGTTACACCGGTGGTATCTGTGCCCGTTGCAGTTCCAGTCGGCTTGCCCGTCCCGGTATCGGTTCCGGTCGCAGTGCCAGTGTTAGTTACGCCAGTATTCGTAGCATCTGTTCCGGTCCCAGCCGTCGAGTCTTTACTGGGGAACGGGAATAACTGGCGGGCTACCACGCTCGGAACTGGGGTTGGCGTTGGGAACACGAGGTCGACGTCCTGGCGTGCATGCACAGAGGAAAGAAGAACGGCATTGACTGATAGGAAGATGAGGCCGTGCGCGAGAGTCCGCGAGGTCAACATATGGAACGTCGACGAGAGTGGACGGGGTGTGAGAAGGAATTATACCAGCCGGCGGTGTAGGTAACGAAGGCGGCGTCGTGTGCGGAGTCGTGGAAGACGTCGTGCGCGGCGAGCGCGAGGGAGATGGTAGTGAAGGACAGAAGGAAAAGAAGGCCTTGTGGTGAGATGGCGGGAGAGGACGACAAGCAGAGCGCAGTTGGCGGTGGCGGGAACAGTTCAAGCAGCCTTCAAGGCGGTGAGCCAGCTCTCCCATCACGTGCAGCTGCCACGGCGACTGATATTTATCCTGCCTCATCCAGCGCTTCCCTCCTCGTCCAGCTCGGCCTGGACGGTTTTCAGTTCACGCTCATCATGATACTGATGCAGAAAGCATAGTGGTAACGTGCCGTATCTCAGCACAGGGAGGTACATGAGGATGCAATATATTCGAAGTAGTACAATCCATAGCAATCCAGAGCAAGTGCACTCAGTCCAGAGACCGCCGCCCGAGCAGCATCGTAATTTCCCTCCGCTCCTGCAGCCAAGCAGGGAAGCTCACCTCCTCGATATTGCCCTCCCGCATCTCGATGAGGTAGTTTGCAAACACGATGAGCGTGCCGTATCGGTACCTGGAGAACATCGCCAACAAGTCAGCCATCAGACCTCAGCAGGATTATTCAACCACGCCATACAGGTAGTTGACCCCGAGATCCATCAACTTGCGGTGCTTGGTGCTGCCCTTCTCGCACGCCTCGACCTTCAGCTTGTAGCTATGCACGGGGGAGGAGCGAGGGGGGCGAGGATTGCAATCAGCTTGCCGGTCTCATGGGGAGCGAGCCGTACAACTCAGCACGCACTCATAGATTGCCTTGCGCAGGTTTTGGACGTCTTGCATCTGGTCAATTGCACGATCCGTCAAGCGCTTTGCGAGCTTCCCATGCGAGAGCACGCTGACGAGTTGCAAGATGACCTTGTACTCGCCTACCGACACTCGATGAGCTCAGGTCACCCAACAACACGGGTAAAAGATGCATGCTCACCCTGCAAGTAGGCCTCCTCCTCTGACGGGCCGTCAATGGAATCGTATTGCTCGAGCGCGTTACCATTCTGATCCTCGTCCTTCAGCAGATTCTCCCGTTCATGCTCCCAAGTCATAGTCGTAGCGATGAGACAGGCAGTGACCATGCCGGTCGTCGTACGCCCACGGCCCATCTGACAGTTGAAGATGAAATCGGCTGCCTGACCGCTCTGGAGGCCAGAGCGAACACGCATGAGAAGTTGCGAGAGTGCTCCGGGCAAAGGCGCCTGTTCGTCGGTCTGGAAACAACGTCAGGAGGGTTTCGACGTGAGGTCTGCATGACTGTACATACCACGGCCACCCGGTCATAATCCACCTGTGAGGAATTCAGTATGGGCGATATCATGCGGTCCTAAAGAGGGACAGACCCTGTAGCCTTCTTTGACCATGAGGTTGTAGACATCCCGTGGGGTCATGATGTCTTCCTCTTCGACCTGCTCCCAAATGGGGATGATTGAGAATACACCAGGCCTTTCCTCCACCTCATCGTGCAACAGAATGCGGCCTTCTCCGTCGCGCACTTCACGCAAAACATCTCGCTTGAGGCTATCTTCCATCGCTTCGACCATGGACGTAGTGACGCCAGTTGCTCTTGCGTGCAGTCGTCAGCAAAAGCATGTTTTCAGTACACGGCTGGGCTTACTCGACATTCTCGAGAGGTTTATCGACAAGGCGGAGCACATGCGGACGGCCTGCAACGTAGATCACCGGTTCCTACACTATGGTCAGTGATTATCCCGTATCTACGGGAGGGAACGACTGACCTCTCTCAGCGAGGTCCAGTAGACCCAATTGCTCCCTTCGGGATGTGCATTAACTCGTTGCAGCACTCGCCTCAACCTGTATGCATGTCAATCCACGTATAGCGATGCGATTCTTGTGTCACTCACCCATCCACGGTCGGCATGCCGCTATCATCATCTGTCAGCGTCCCGGAAAAACTCATATACGGCACAGATATTGACGTACGTCCCACATACCCATCTGTCGTCATGGGCAGCCACGAAGTCAATCCGGTCTTGCTCTTCGGAACCCGGAGTAGAGGCGGGGGATGACACCAACCGCAGAGCGAGTGGCACCCGCCTGAAGTTGGGCGCGCCTTCGATCCGTCTGTGCGCACATTAGGACAAATCACAAGTGGTTTGCAATGGTTTGAAAACGTACTCAGGCAGGCTCATCTTCTGCAGGTTCGAGAAGAAATCGCTCTTGAGGATTGTCGATGCGGACAGAATACTTCCTGAACGATTCATGACGACCTTCCGTACTTCGTCGGGGAGCGGAACACCGTCTGAAACATCCACTCGCTCGAGCGGCTTGAGCGTGTTCAGGTCCTCTGACATGAGCTCCTTCTCGAACGTCTTGATCACTACCACTCATCGTGAATATTGATGATGACCAAGTTGGCGGGATACCCGGGGAAGTGGGTGTAGACGTACCGGGCCGTTCCTTGACAAAGGACTCGAATGATTCGTGCGTCTGCATCGTGTCCGGCTCCGTCGACTGCAAATATGCCTGGAAGATGATGAGCTCGAAATATCGTCGCAGGTTCTGCAACCCGCGGTGCGCGTGAAGCCTCCGCTGCCGCTCGTCCGTCTCCTGTTCTGCACGGGCCCGCGCCTCTTCGATCGCGTCGCGCAGGTTGAAAACCTCAGAGCATTGGTCTATGGCATCGTCCACGGCCTGTTTTACCATAGGACCCTTGCGAATAACGCGAAGTAGGTCTGGACGCGCGAGCAGATTGTAAGCTGCCTCGTCATGCATAGTAAATGGTGCCACGTACTGCTGATGATTTGGTACGAGTGGCGAGTCGTGTGGTGTGGTACAACCCCATCTACGGTCGTCATAGACGAGGTTGTCAGCGACCTCTTCATTGGGCCCGGGGTAGAAGGGTCTCTCAGGCGCGTCGCTCGCGCGAGCCACTGCTTGATGAGGAGCAGGATGACCTAGTCGCGCGCAATGAGCCAAAATCCTAGAGAGCTCGAGGTTCTGCCTCACCGCAGTGAGCGTGCTCCGCCCACGGCCGAGCTGGCAGTTGATGATAATGGGCGCATCAGATGCATTGCAGCGGATCATCACCTCGATGAGCTCGCTCAAGTCAGAGAAGTCCGGTGGACGCTCCGCAGTGATAGGAATACGCGCGTATCCGAGCTCGACGCCCTCAGCAACGTGCCTGCGCTGGGCCATGACCTCCTTCAGTACCATGACGTTCTCTGGGTCAACTTCCTCCCAGATAGGTACGACGGAACCATCGGGTGTTTCAGTGTGTAGGAGAAGTCTGCCCAGACATCAGCAAAGGATCATGGGAGGAGAAAGGAGATGCTGACCGTCCACCAAAGGCATGGACTTCATTCACAACATCATCGCGGAGCCGTTCTTCGAGCATCTCCAGACGACTAGCTGAAATGCCCCCATAGTCTACAGGAAGAGACTATCAGTCACCGCCCCGCTCAGTCACACACCTATAAGAAAGCTTACCCTTCATGTTGCGGAGAGAGAACCGCTCTCGCCTCAAGCAGTATGGTGCGCCGTTCACGTATACGATGGGCTCTTCACGCAAGGTGATCCACATGATGCGCGAAGCCTCGGGATGCGCAGCGTGCACGCGGCTGACGACCTCATCGATCGCCTCAAGAGTCGGTTGGCCGAGTGCATAGATGTTCGTGCCGGGTATGTTGCGGAAATTTATAGCGCCTCGCACGCCGTGCGCGACGTGGGTCGAGCGGCTGAGCCACTGATCTGACTTCAGCAGTGTACTTCAGGCAGATACATGAGTCAGAAGCTTGTATGATCTATGGCTTGGAACGTACCCTTCTCGGAGGATGATACCACTCCGGTTCTGTATGGTTGTGTCAGTATACGAAGAAATGCGCGCATCCCGCACTCACCTTCACAACATGATCCGAGTACTCATCCCCGAGAATTTGCCCACCAGCAATAGTGAGGTCGCCTTGCTGACCGGGTAACAGCGCACGGTCGCCGGCGCCGGTTCTAGAAAGAGCGGAAAGATCGTTGATGGGCGTAAACACATTCAGCCGTGAGCCGTGCGACTTGCGCAAGAAGGTGACCTGACTTCACATCCACTCAGCCATGGTGCAGACTTGGACGCCTGTAGTACTTACGTCCAAATCTCAGTGCGCGGCTGGGAATACCAAGGAGTCAGCGTGCGTAGAAGTAAGTGTGAACAGTATGATACCTTGAGCCAATCAGCGAAGGTTTGCTTGAAGTCGTCCTGCATCTCCACATAGTTGGCGAAAGCTATGGCGAAGAAGCTTCAGAGGCAAGGGGGGAGAGCGTCACTTGACATCCACGTTGACATAAATCAGTCACCTACTATTTCTCCAGGGACTTGACCGCTTTGTTCAAGTACTTCTCCCGCTCCTTGTCGTCTACTGCAGTAGTCAGGGAGTAGCGGACCCGGTTAGTGAAGATCTCCTCGCGCAAGTTGACGACATGATCGCCTTACCACCTCAGTCAGCAAGGCGTTGGGAATGCAAGGAGTATAGATCACCCACAGACGTCAATGACCTTGTCCACGAGCTTCTTTGCCTTCACACCGTGCTCCAAGCATCCGAGCAGACTGAGGATGATACCGTAGTTACCCATGTAGGCTTTCCGGAGCGCTTCCAGGAGCGATGGGTGAGTAAGCAGGAGCTCTATGGCTGATTGCGAGTGCTTAGTGTCCAGTTCTGTGCAGAGCTATGAGTCCATGCTCAGCGACGATGAGAAGTTCCGCACGTTGCTGGAGAATGTAAGTGATTCGCAGGAGCGACCGGCTCATATCCTGCTGAGCACTGGCTTGCTCGAGTGCTTGCAGGATCTTGGCATTCGTTGGCTAGAGGAAAAGCGCCAATTAGGCATCTCGGCCAAGACAAGAAGGGTCTGGCAAGACGTACGGCTTGCGCTCGACTAGAGGGCTGCACAGACTATTCTCAGTACAGTCGCCGATCTCTCACAACACTACCCACCGTGCTTATACCGGACTTGGACCCGACAGATTTCGCGGCGTACGGATCCTCCAGCCCGCGGTCAATCAACTGCTTTCTGCGCACTATGCACGCGGCCACCATGGCAAACGTCGTGCGCACAGCACCCATGCCACAGTTGAAGACCAGAGCGGTCGAGAGGGGATCGGTTTCCTTGATGACACGCAGGTACGCATCCAAGTAGTTATCCTGAGCGTTTCTGTGAGCATCCGCAGTCTCCCGAGACAAAGCTTCTACTCACCTCGATGGGTCGGTCCGGAGAAATTGGGATCCTGTGACAAATGAGCAGCATACCTGGCCGGGCGCGGTGCGACATACCGCTGGTACTGGAAGAAATGGGTGAGCACATAATGAACGCGAGACGATGCGAGAGCTCAGAGTTACCTCGACATTCCAACCATCCTTGCGCATGTACTCCATCAATTCTCGTTGCGTCCTGACATTGCCACTGTCTACAGCGGTCCATGTTGGAAGAATAGCGCCTTCACCTTCGCCCGCATCGGACGCTAGTGCAGCGCACATTCAGAATGTTTCTCGGACCAGTGTCATGAACTTCTCCTCTCACCGACTTCGTTGTGAGTCAGAACTAAGCCACCATACCTGATGCAATGGTTACCCTCCGTACGCTGAGAGTCATACCTGCACTCACTTGTTAGCTTCTGCCAGAATGTCATTCTTCAGACGTCTCTCGATATCCTCGAGATTTTCCGCTCGGTCCGACAGCTTCAGAGTCCTTCGAGGCTCGGAAGCATCGCGCAGGACAAAGGGACGACCGGAGATATACACTTTGAGAAGAGACGTGCACAATCAATATCTCGCCTTATATTCGAGGAGTGTACGCCGGGAAAGATAGTAGGTCGCCAGCGCTCGCCAACCGCCTTACCACCACGACCACCAGCGTCTCGAGCAGAAAAGCCAGAACAGACGTACCAAGAGGCTCCTCTCGAGTACAGAACCACACTACATGAGTGGGATTAGGGATGTTAGGCCGACAGCGTAGTACTGATAGAATTGCCCGTAGCCCTTGGGTACGTGGTTGCGCGACGCCGTAGACGTTCAGGTTACCCTGCCTAGGCGCTCTGAAGTTAGGAGCGCCATGTACGTTGATATCAAGGTCAAGGGCTCGGCCTGCGGAACACTATCTTGAGTACGAGGGCATATACAGCAGGGCTGTTGGGGCGTACCTGAAGGGTAGTGATCGGTCTTAAGGATGAACCCGCGAGATAGTACACTGCCCGTCCTGGTCTTCACCACAGACGGTCCTGAGCGCTGCAGCTGAGGCATGAGGTCTAGAGGGGGCGTATCTGAGGTGCCCAAGGGTTCCGCGACGGAGCTACTTAAGAGGCGATGCCGCAAATCTCCCTCGACTGGTCTCCGCTGCATGGCGGATCCAGGGGGCACCTGCGGGGGTGCAGAAGCCGGACGATGTCCATTCGAAACAGCGCCGTTCGGAGCACTATGGTCCAACGACATGGGTAAATTTGTGTCTTGTTTCTCCGAGAACTGACGCGAGGAGATAAAGAGGAGAGGGTTGGCAGGATCGTTGCGGGGAAGAGAGATAGAGGGAGATGAAATGCCTGCTCAGTGCTATGGGCCTATGGCCGAGTGAGTCGCGCACCGCGTCTTGCTCGAGTCTTGCGCGTGCATCGCGCGTGGCCCGCGTCAGTCACGCCCCGATCGTCCCAGTCTGCCGGCACGTCCTCGAGGCTCCAACGTGAACAGCAATAGTTCGCAGAACATGCACACGTCTACATTTAATGGCGTAGAGTTCGTAGTAGAGATACAGGATGACTAGACTGCTTCTGACTTTGACCCCAGTATGCGACACTACACGAATGGATCGATACAACACACGAGGAAATCGAAAACCCAAGTCCAACGACGGAACATGAAGCACGTTCATGCCCAACTGTCGATGAGCGAATCCCGCATCTCGCCAATGACTGCTGCCGAACTCTGGCCTTGCAATTCTGGAGGATGACGTTAGTCTCGTCCGCAGATATGCCATTGGACGTAACAAGGACGCACTGAACGCCGCTTCGATGACGCTGATTTCGGTCGCCGTCGTATCAAGCCCGGTGAAGGCACACCAATCGTTCACCACGAGACCTGCGCCCAGTACATCGGACCCACGGTTGACCGTACCGGCCTAGTGGACGGCGTCGTATCAAGATCGCGCATCCCAGAGATACTCCAAATGGTACATACCACGAGGGGCACTTGGAGCAGACTGCTCAGCTCGTCCTGGTCCTGTATGCTCGTCTTCGGGTGGACAATGCCTCCCTGGTTCGAGATGACTGCATAGCTTCCTACGAGGACGTTATCCGCGATCGTCTGTCGGAACACTTCCACCTTCAGCACGTCCGCAATAATCTCTTCCGTCTCGCGATCGATGTCGGGATGTACAAGCGCAACGTAGTCATTGCATGCGATGACGTTCCCGAGGGCAGACAGCCTCTCCTCTACTCTCTGGATCGCGACAGAATCAGGGAGAGAGTTACGAAGGTGTTGAAGTTCTTGGTCGGTGGTCGTAGAGGGTACAAGCAGGCCGTGACGGTTACCTAATGTGATCGGCGTGAGTGAGAGATTCCAGGGATGAGCACAAGAGTGAGCGCACCTGCTGTTAGCCGACCAACAATTCTCGTTCCGCCAATGCTCGTGTGGACGATCGGGATGACATCTCCGAGTTCGCTCTCGAACGCGGAGTAGAAGTTCGTGCTGCCCTGGATGGCGCACAAGCAGTAGCTGTTCGTCAGCTTGGAGAATACACCGATATCGCTGCTGTTTTCGAATTGGATGCCTTTGCGAAGAGGTTAGTCGATTTACGCGTGTCTTCTCTCGCTTTGCGCGATGAGCAGAGACGTACGGGTAGCCATTTTCGCTTCGGGGTATTCCTGTGATCTTCTAAGTGTTCTGGGTGCTGAGTGGTAACGCGGAAGAGGGCGTAGAGGGTGTAGAGGCGAGTGAGCGAGTGGTTGGTGTCTGAGAACGAGCGGCGCGTACAAATTATAAACCGTCGAAAAGCAAGTCACGCCCGGCTCCGCGCGCGTGCGCGCTACTGGCAGTCGCTCATTCTTTCCCCCCGCGTTTACCTCGTACTCTTCGCTTTCTGACTCACTCGTGTCATTTGATCACATTGCCAGATAGCTATCGTGGAGGCGAAGCAGTGAGGTCAGATGGAGCCGCACTCTCACAGCGCGAAGGGCGATTTGACTTGGACACGGAGCCGAATTCCTGTACTGAACAACCTACCACGGAGCGGTATCCTGCCTTCGCTCTCACGGAGTCGTCGGTGCGCAAGCACGCGCTGCCTGCGCAGGAAGTGTCCCTCTCTTGACACGACGTTATGCGACCGGTTCCGAGGGCGTTACTAGGGCGGAGAATATCCTGCGGGACACAACGAAGGTATGTCTCCGCCAATCGGGTGTGGTCGAAACGAGCGACAGACCAGGCTTTGCGAACTTTCGGTGAAAGTGCCAAAGCACGATGCTGGTGACTCCGATTCTGTCAGCCCCCTTCTCGCTGTTCGGATCGCTCGTCCAGACGCAGCCCCTGTGTAATTAGGCCGTTTTCAAACTTGTATTACCAAGAATACATCTTTCTGTGGAAATGTCGCTAGGTTGCCTGAACGACTCCACGGCTGATCTCGTTCGCAACATACACGCAGATGCGCCTCTCGCAACCGTCACCCCGACCCAACTGCAGGGTACTACATCGCTGTAGCCTGTAGCAGTGCGGCTGCCGTCAGAGTGCCTCCGTGCCCGGACCCGTTCCGATTGAGGGCTAAGGCCGAGGTTGCATGCCGTCGTACCCGCCATGCGGATGTACACCCATCTGGGAAATGTACCGGCGTTGCAGCTTCCTCTCAAAGCTCCCTGTCTTTTGCCCAAGTGTCACGGTGCATACTCGGGACAAACTTTGTTGCTACGCGACGTACAAGCGCGGAACTCACACATAAGACGTCGGTTGTCTAGAGCATGAAGTATATACACGTCTATTAGCCAACAGTGGTGGAGATGATTCTGCTGCACTGGCAGGTATGCAATACTGTAGGCAGAGAGGTACCGGGGAGTTCAACCCGCGTGCCCGCCACTGCACACCTGTAGTCGAGTTGCCACTATGATGTACGAACACATCCGTGGAATGCACTGCGATTAGAGCAAATCTGAGGGCATGAAGGATGAGGGAGCACGAGGCCGAGGTAACGCAAGGAAATGCGAAGAATGTGGAGACAGTACATAGCGGCATTCGTGGAGCAGTACCCTGTTTGAAAGGGTAGAGAACTGCTGGTATCTACGACAAGATTGTTAGCCAGACACCTATGTACGCGGCTCGGTGCGATAGCATACCTTAGGGCAACACACAGACCTTGGAGTCAATCATCGGGGGAGGCTGCTGGTCCCTTGAGGTCGCATCCCACTGCGACAAGCCCCATTCTATGACCTCCTTCTCCAGAGCGAGGATGTCCGGGCACTGGACATAATGGGTCGGGTCGTCGTTGAGAAGCCTCACAATGTGGAGCATCCAGGTACGGCATGTACTAAGTGCACCGAACGCTGGCGGGACTTGGTCGAGTCACTGCAAAACCGCCAAAATGTCCGAAGGCGGATATGCTCCGGAATACAGTGTATCCAAGAAATCCGGACAGAATTGCATGCAAAATCGGAGATAAGATACATTAGATTATGGAGGAAACAGGAATTTGGAGATGAGCTGAATCTGTGACGGTTCCGTAGAGTTTTCTGTCTGCGAAACGGCATCTCTCCAATCTTTTCGTACCCCGCCTATGCGCTACATTCAGCATGGCGAAGACTCTCTGGTATGGTAGGCTTTCCGATGTTGCCAGAGCAGGCTTTAACGGCCTGAAGATCATGCTATCGATATCGTGATAACCTGGCCACCTTCTCGATGCTCGGAGTCCAGGACGCCCTTGGCGGTGGTACCGCTATATATACGCGCAGCGTGCGGCACAGGCTGCAGCCCCTCGTATCTCCTCTCACCGTCTACCCTACTAGTACTCGGCCCCAAGCTCGACACCTCAGGTTCTCGGGCCCTCCTCCGTAAGTCCACCTATGCGTCGATTTCTGAGGTGAGTCAGATTGTGAAGGTGCTTTACCATCCCTCTCCGAGCCACTAGTGCTATGGTCCTTGCTACCGAGAGCGTGAGCGACACTGGTAGGCTTCGTTGCACTCTCGAGTAGTCTTCACACTGGTAAGCAGCCAGCTCTTCCGGCCAACGGTCAGTGCTTATTATATGACGCCTCTCGGGCATGTCAATCTCTATAATGGTGAGCTCACTGCTTCCCTAGGGTGTTTTTGGTCCTCCAGAAGTTGTGATTCGGTCATCAGTCGCCGCCCGCGAGACATGAGTGCACGGTAGTACAAGCTTGTAAGGTGACGAACTCTTACGATAAGCATAACTGATATGCAGTGAAATCTGCTATTTGAGGCACTATATACATGATCTTTACTACTTAGTAACCGCTTCACATGTACGTATGTAAGCTCATCTAGTGGCAGGATGGATATAAATTCTGCTATATCACACATTGGGTGACTATCCATAGGAAATCTGGACACAGTTCTTCCACATGTCGGACTTTGAAACAGCGTGACAGGGGCGACCCGAACCAAATCCTCCAGACCGTAACCCTAGAGTGGTTCCAGTTTAGCAACAGGTCTGGAATATACTCGAGAGGCCGGGTGGCTCAGGGCGTGACGGTGTATGATATCACAGATGGGGTAACTGCTACTAAATTTGGCACCAGAAAGCTCAGCCGGGCGGCGCAGGCAGCATAAGCGAGGTTTGGAATGGCTGAAAAGGCCGCCTGAAATCTGGAGGTTAGAACGACTCCACGGGCGCTCCTTGCCTTAGCCGAACTTTGGAAAACAAGGTCGGAGTTTAAAAATGTCACGCTGAAAATTCGAGACACTCGGGTTTGGCATCTGGACGTTCCAAAACTGTATCCAAATGGCCTACGGATAGTCACCCATTTTGCGCCTATCCAAGAATATCCGGCTTTCCGCAAGCGTCGCGAAACGAGACGAACACGTCCTGATACAACACATTTCCGGATGATCTCTCAAGCAGATACATCACCAGTCTGGAGGACGTCCGCGCTCGGAGATGTGGTCGAGCCAGCGCGCCCAGGGGCTGAACTTTGGATGTATCCAACCAATTCCTGACTCTGATTTCACGATGTGTCCGGGTCTGAACACAAAAGTTTGGGTGTGAACTACGATTTTGGATCGATTAGATCACCTACATATCCAACCTCCGGATATACGCCGGATAGGGCGTGTTTCTGGTCCATTTCCTGCGCCGGACATTTTGGCGGTTTTGCAGTGAGTGGGAAGGATTCCACGATTGAGCGAATAGTCGTCTTCCGCGCCTGCTCCCTCTGTACCATCTCTGCAGGATCGCAATGGCCGATGCGCACCAAGCCGACAAGGAGGAAGGATTTCATGAAGCCGCTGGCAAGGGCGTGGTCGGGGATGCAACCCGTACCGGCCGAGCGAATGTGATATTTTTGGCCTTGCAGAGGGGACAAGTGGTGGTAGAGAGCCCAATGGAAGTCTCGGGTGGTCGGGTCCTCGTAGTTAGGATGGACAAAGATGATGATGTAGATGCCTCCGACGATCAAACGAGTGGCGATGGGACTGGTACACATGGCGGGTGTGGGAAGCGACAATGGACTATCTCAGTACAGGGAGTCGAAAACAAGGTTTGGGGTAGTATGTTGAGTGAAGCCCAAAGGCAGCATGACTTATAAGTCTTCATGCACCCAAGTACGCACAAGGGGCGTCGACGGCCAGAGCGAACAAAATCAGTATCCCGGTGACTTCGAGGCGAAGCTGGTGTTCATCACGGGCCAAGGCACGGTGTGCGTCTTCCCGGGACCCGTGTAAACCGATGTTCGACTTTTGCGAGGAAATACAGGGATACTGCTGCTGGAGCCACTTTACCATCATCAGTGTGGTAAGCTGGATGATTGAAGGGCATCACCTCGGAGACCCCGATGACGATAAGAGGAAAAGGATTCCAAGCAGGGCATGGACGTTCAACGTGGGGTCCAAGTCGGAGTAGGTCGCCCACAGGAGCAAACATGGTCAAATGAACGGAAGCTGATGAGTGGAGCATACAGGAGTCATCGGTGACTGTCAACCCACTTTCGCCCTTGCTTGAGCATGTCTCAACGATTGTAAGTGCTTGCATCGCTTGTTTGGTGACAGGTCCTCTAAATCCTCAGACCTTTTCACAATTCCTTATTCGTTCCGTTCCGGATGTCCGTGACACCGTCAAACACGGAAGCCCCGGCCCCTGGTGGTTCAGCCCGCACTTGGCCGCATTGAGACTCGGCAAGTCTATCCAGAAGTCTGTGTCTGAGTACATGCAAAGCAATCGAAATCAGGGTTGGCATCTGCCATGAGGTAACGCAAGGCACCTGTTCATCATCCTGTGCGCATCGCCAGCATGCATAAGCGGGTTCACGGGACCCACCCAGAAGAGCTACTTCTTCCTGAGGAGTGCCGCAGCAAATGGATCCCAAACGCTGGATGAATGGTTCGTTCAGATGAAGGAGCAGAGCAGAGAAGGGCCGCACTAGTACTCCGATAGCTTGCTGACGAGACTCTGGCTTCGCCAGGACTGCCTTCAAGCTTGAGCACCATCCGTCACAAGGGTACGTCGTCTGTCTGCAAGATGCCGAAGTCTGAGCATGTGAAGTCGTGAACAGCTCTGCTTGTCCGCAGGAAGTAGCCCTAGCCCTGCGACCTGACCCACTGCGCAGACTCTAATCTCGGCGTCGTTATGCCTTTGTGATCAGCGAAGGTTCAGCGTACGGGCTCTGCTTCTCAGCCAGCTGGAGCTGTCGTATTGATGATCGTGTCTTGCCCCGTGTCTTGCCCTGTTGGGGTGTTCCAAGAAAGTGTGGGACAGTCAGATCATCTGGACAACGGCGTTGCATGAGCAGGCGTACCGTCACAACACTGACACCAATCCAGTAGGGGCAGCCTAACCACTTGGCTAATAGGTTTTCTGTTGTGCTAAGCGGCGTGCAGCGTCTCTTCGACATCCGCCGTATCAGTGATCATAGAGACAATCAGGCAGCGAGCGTGCCGCTGTGAGGCAATGCATACTACTACTGGCCAGCGTACAATGCGGCACAACCAGGCGATAAGATGAGGCAAAGCTTGGCTGTGAGCAGTTGAGAATGGAATCGAGGAACGTGGGGGTATGCCTTGCGCAACCATAAGTCAGTCGCAAGGCGAGGTTACAGACCAAAGCACGTACAAGTCAAAGAGACAGGGAGTCTGCGGTGAGAGCGAAGACCGCCCGATACCCTGCAACTTCTGCTTCATATATATCCGAAGCAACCTGCTTGCTCATGAACTGCCCCCAGGGGCGTTCAGGCAGAAGCGTGGTCTCACTGATCTCCCAGTACTCCGGGAGCCACGCCGCGGCCTCCCAGTCGAAGATACCACAAACGTGTCCATCCGCGTCCACCATGATATTGTGTCAGTTCATGTCACCGTGGGTGAAGACGATAGCATGCGGGGGAAGAGAGAAGAATGCTTCAGCCACTGTGATGGCTTTATTACTTCCTGTGGTGTCCGAGAAGTAACCGATCTTGCAAATAGCCTGGTGGAACGCAGCCTCGCTTTTACACGGGGGAAGGGGGGATGCCGGAACCATAGGTCCGCAAATAGGCCCACCGTCGACACCGCAGATCTCATCACCCCAGGGACTGGCGAAGCGACGCATCAATGTGAGGATACGCACAAGGTCGTCTCGTACCGCCTCAAAGTTGACGGCGTCGTCCTCAATCACATCCAGTTCCGTTCCAGGAAGCCGCGTCATGAGCATGGACGGCATAGCATACGGGTAGTGCGGAGGTGGTTTGCCAAAGGAAATGAACCGGGGGGCGGGAACGCCCATGGCGCGCGCAAGGTTCATGGCAAGACCTTCCTGCTCACGCAGCCGGGGAGCATTCTTCAGCAGCAGGCCAAATGGGAGAACGAACACGGATGGTTGCTGGGGGATACCATGCAGGCGGCAGTACCAAGTCGACAATGGTTTCAATAACCACTCGTGGACGTGAAACCAGATTCTCTTGCTGAGCGTGGAGGAGAGACGCCCAACCGGAGGACATGGCAGCAAGTCGTGCTGACGAACAGCAGGAGGGAATAGCGGCTTCCACGTAGGAGGCATCGTGGGGTCGACCTCGTCAGCGAAGCGGGCACTAGGCACGGCGTGCCACGACGTCAGCCGCGGCGAACCAAAGCGGACGCCTGAACGGTCGGAGATCGAAACAACCGTAATGGGCATGCTAATGTGACAAATCTCCGCCTCGCAGCTCTGACTTACTGCAGACTTCTTTGGGAACACTCCGTAGCCAAGCGCTTCGGACTCCGACCGCGAAACCCAAACGCTCGTGATGCCTCCGGGCCTGGGATCACGATACCATGACCTGGGATACACCTCGAATCAACAGGCTGACCGTTCGACTGCCGCTTGTCTCACTCGCTCCATTAACCACCATATGCAAAGGCTTAGCTGGTCACAACAGAAGTGCTCCTTACTGTGCCGGAAGCTCTACGATGTTTTGCCTTCCAGCACTAGCTGTTCCGTAAAAGCTCGGAGTCACTGCGCTAACAGAGCGTATCCGAGGGCCCCCTTCATCCGGCGACTGCACGCAAGCCGCGTCGAGCCCATTACCACCGTGGAGAAGATTCTGCTTGATACAATCAAGGTCAGTACGTTGTGGGCTGTAGAGTCCTCAAGTTGTGGTATGCAGAGCACTTTTGCTCGATAGATACATACATATACTATAGCAATAGTCGTCCGGTTTTATGGGAGTGTCCGAGTATCTGCAACACGCACCGCAGAATTTCACTAAACGACTTCATAGGCCACGGGTCCTGTTTCATTTGCAACGTATATGCAGATGTGTCTCTCCCACCCGACCGCAGGGTACTACATGAAGACCACTAAGCCCGTCATAGGCTCTGAGGGCGACTTCATCACCAGCCCAGAAATCAGTCAAGTCTTTGGTGAGGTAAGTCACTATATACGACTACTGGGCAGGAGTGATGACGACCTTCAAGCGCTGTGTGTAGCTCCTGGGGGTGTGGCTTCTTTCGCAGTGGATGTATGCGGGTTCTAGTCGAGAAATCCGACTGCTCGAACTCGGGCCCGGGCGCGGCACTTTGATGCATGACGTTCTCAGGGTAAATGCATTTACATACCCGCTCAGTGGTCGCATGGCCTGATCGCAAGGATGACTAGGTATTCTCGCAATTCCCAGCGGCCCGTTCGGCCACCAAGGAGATTCACCTCGTCGAAACAAGTCCGACAATGCGCACAGCTCAGGAGTCCAAGCTCTCTTTTCTTGCTCAGACGCATGGGTGGGACTTGCACTGGCATGACGCCGTTGACCAGGTCACGCAGGACAGCAGCAAGTTCACCCTTGTGTTGGCTCACGAGTTCTTCGACGCGCTGCCTTTTCATCTGCTCCAGGTGGGCCAGCATCGGATATGATGTGTCTGCTATCTGACAATTCTGACGACTTGGCCATCACAGAAAACGCACCACGGGTGGCAAGAGGTGTTGATCGCTTCAGGGCCAGACCCGGCAGCTCCGACCGTTCTCAAGCCCGGCGAGCAATCGTCCCCACATCCTTCCTCTCAGTCCTCTCTTGAGAGTACTGCTGGACGGTTCCGGCAAGTCCTATCTCCTACGCCAACGCCATCTTCGATGTTGCTTGGGTTGTCATCCGCTCGCTTCCAAAAGCTACCAGTAGGCTCCCGCATCGAAGTCTCCCCAGCATCGTTCAAAATCGCTCGTAAACTCAGCGAGCTACTGCACGATGCTGAATCGGACGGTTCTCATTCTGCTGGCAGCGCCCTCATCATTGATTATGGCGGCGAGAAGGTCTATGGCAACTCCTTCCGGGTAAGCGATCATCTTCAGCGTCATTCGGCAGTTGCACTTTCTGACCTGAGCCCTTTGCCACAGGCCTTCAAAGATCATAAGATCGTTGACCCGTTCCATCGCCCTGGCGAATGTGATCTTACCGTCAACGTGGACTTCAGCTACTTGAAGGAGGCCAGTGCCGAGTTGGGTATGTCTTACGCATATACCTAGACTTGCTCCTAGTATGGCTCACGTTTGTCCCCTTTATCACAGCTACTGCCCACGGACCGCTCCCACAGGCCATCTTCTTGCATCGCATGGGCTTGCAGGCGCGCCTCGATGCCCTCACGGCTTCTGCCGGCGACGAAGAGCGCAAAAAGCAGATCGAGCAGGCAGCGAAGAGGCTGGTCGACCCGACTGGCATGGGTACGCAATACCAGATCATGGGGCTGACGGGCAAAAGGAAGACACCGTTTACGGATGAGGAGCGTTGGCCCTTCGTTGAGGTGCAAAGCAGCGCGCAAAATACGGAGACCGGTGAACCTTAGTCCGTTTCGTCTCTTTCTAGGCATGTGCCCATGGAGTCAACCGGCTTCACGTACACAGCTCTTCGTACCATATGGATCCACTAGTCACGATAATAAACACCATGCGTCCTGCACGTCGCGTAACGGTCAGTAGTGATGATCTGTCCAGAGATCCGGCAGAGGAATGGGCGGGTCGGCCTCTGCTGGTCGCCACAATGTTCAATTTCACGTTTTCCACTCGCGCCCACTGCCTTCGCTACGACTGAGTTCCACCACAGCTCGATCGAGCAGCGTACAACAGGGGTGATCTGCCGTGATCGTGGACGGAGCCGTGCAGGACGTCTCGTAGAGGCGAGTGCGTGTCCTACGATAGCGAGATCGTCCGCGCGCAGGGTGACGGTCAAGGCGCAATGACAGGTTGCCGCAGGGTGAAGGCCTGGAATGAGTCGCCAGACAGCTCTCGGCCGTCGCATTTTGGCTGTATAAGCGGCCTGGTGCGACTATGTAAGTGATGACGCTCAGAAAAGACGACGCTATACGAACTGCGCACCAGAGTCGAGAGCAGGTCCTAGCGAATCTCAGGTCGCTGAGGGCTGTGGTGACCGGCCCTTGTCATCATCACTTCGTATCCTCCGACGCGGCGAGCGAGAGCGAGAGCTGCGGCTTCGCTTGTAGCGGTGCTCTTGCTCTTCATGGTGCTCTGGGTCCCTGCTACGACGGCGACTTTTGCGCCTACGCTTCTCGCGATCCTCGTGCTCTGACTGCGAACGCCGCCTTCTCTCCTCCCCGGCCCTGCGACCCTCGTCGTTCGGGTAGGTGCTGCTGCTGGCGCGTTCTTCTCGTAGCCTTGCTTCTTCCTTCTCTTTGTTCCGCTTGTACATGAGTTTCTTGACGCACTTGGGGCACAGCACGACCTTCACTAGCGCGAACTTGCTCTCGCCATGCTCGAGATATGAGAAGGGCAGTTCGAGAGTTGAGAGAGCTGGCCTGATGTCTTCCCCCTCCTGCGGAAACTCCTTGTGGAGAGGGCATCGGGTGTTTCCACACGTTGTCTCTCCGGCTCCCGAAAGGACCTCTTCTTCAGTCCTCCATCGCAAGGCGAACTGAGGGGAGTTGAGACGCTTAACGACGACGCACTTGAGTCTGACGATGAGCACTCACGTTCCCGGACTTATAATGCTTCAAATCACAGACAGCATATTCTCGATACAGCGACGAGTAGTACTTCTTGGCTAGCCTCTCGTCCCAAGGAAGCTGACTTTCGTCCACTTCGTCGTCTTCGCGGAGGAACCTGGGAGGATGATGTCCGTATGAGGACCCTCTATTCGCGCGCGTCGCTGCTTGAACATGGTCGCCCTTACTTGTGAGAACTCTTTAGAATATCGAATTCAGTGTTCCCTTGTAGTGATGAACCCGTTCCATTCGAGCGGATCAAGGACATCATGAAACAAGCAAGTGTGGAAGTTGCAAGCAGTCGGAAAGGTGATTATAAAGCCTGTGCCTCACTTCGCTGTCTGTTTGAGGCGGGGAGCATTAGTCTCCCCTAGGCAGGCGTTCCGATGTGCTCTATGACGGGGGGAGGGACGAGCACAACGAACGGGGAGTATAGAAGAACAAGCCGAGACTTCAATGCGCACGACGGTGGCTGACTGGAAGGCACCGGAGGGCACCGGGTGTGACTGACGCGAATGTGACAATGTGTGATAGGTACTGTCACGCACGCAATGCGGCTTGTCACGCATACGCGAGGAATATGGCGAGCGCTCGCAAGTCTGAGGTTTCTAGTCCCTTCATCCTGCTCGACCTTGCACTTGCGCCTCCATTATGTCCCAAGAACCGCAAGCGCTATATGCCACCGATGAGGTATAGGGTAACTTCGACTGAAAGGCACATATATTGACATTGCTTGGGCTAGTATGGTCGGCCGTTCATCATTCTTCGCGAGCAGGCCAAGAAGACGAGGAGCCATGGTATTGAGGCGATCAAGGTAAGTAGTCCAGGGTTGTCTTGGAGCCACCGTACGCGTACTCAGACTTATCTAGTCACACATCCTCGCTGCCCGTACCGTCGCCAACATCATCCGCACCTCGCTTGGCCCTAGAGGTACCTCCAACGACATCGTGCACCGCGCGTCCCGCTCATTTGACCATATACAGGGCTCGACAAGATCCTCATCTCCCCGGATGGCGACATCACTGTAACAAACGATGGGGCCACTATCCTTTCGCAGATGGAGGTGGAACACCAGATTGCGAAGCTTTTGGTGCAGCTCTCAAAAAGCCAAGATGATGAGATCGGCGACGGAACGACGGGTGTAGTCGGTGCGTTTGCTTGATCCATCTAGCATAGTCTGCCCAACTGAACGACTCCGCAGTGCTTGCCGGTGCACTTCTTGAGCAGAGTGAAGAGCTCCTTGACCGTGGAATTCACCCCATCCGGATAGCAGATGGCTTTGACCGCGCGTGCGCCGTGGCGGTTGAGCAGCTGGACCGCATTGCCGACCATGTCCGCTTCTCTCAGGATGATACCTCAAACCTGCTGAAGACCGCCATGACCAGCCTTGGCAGCAAAATGTACGTGCACTCCCTTTCGTCTCGGAAGCTTAGCTCGATTTTGCCCCGCACTGGCTCGAATCAGTGATACAGACGCTGACCAACTCATAGCGTGTCTAAGGAGCACCAACAATTCGCCGAGATTGCAGTTGAGGCCGTCATGGCAGTAGCGGACCTCGAGCGCAAGGACGTCCCCTTCGACATGATCAAGGTCGATGGCAAAGTCGGCGGCTCGCTGGCGGACACGAAGCTCATTCGCGGTGTGCTTATCGACAAGGACATGTCGCATCCCCAAATGCCCAGCAGCGTGCGCGACGCGAAGATTGCTATCCTCACGTGTCCGTTTGAACCCCCTCGCCCCAAGACGAAGCACAAGTTGGATATCACGAGCGTGGAGGAGTATCGCAAGCTGCGCGACTACGAGAAGGAGAAGTTCCAGGATATGATCAAGCGCGTCAAGGATACCGGCGCGAACCTCGTTATCTGCCAGTGGGGTTTCGACGATGAGGCGAACCATTTGCTCATGCAGAACGACCTTCCGGCTGTGCGGTGGGTCGGCGGACCAGAGATCGAGGTTAGTCTTCTGGCCTCTCTTCCCCTTCCTTACACTGACGGTGTATGCAGCTGATCGCAATCGCAACCCACGGTCGCATCGTCCCTCGGTTCGAGGATCTCACTTCTGAGAAGTTGGGTTATGCCGGTGTTGTACGAGAAGTCACTTTCGGCACGACCCGCGACAAAATGCTTGTTATCGAGGAGTGTGCAAACGCGCGAACCGTTACCGTCTTCGTGCGCGGGTCGAACAAGATGGTATGCCAAGCGTCCCTCTACCGAGTGTTCTTTGGCCATGGCTGACTAGATGCGCTTTGCAGATCGTCGATGAGGCGAAGCGTGCACTGCACGACGCCATTTGCGCGGTGCGCAACCTCATCGTGGACGACCGTGTCGTGTATGGCGGAGGTGCGGCGGACATCAGCTGCTCGCTCGCGGTGGGCAAAGCAGCGGACGAGATCCCATCTATCGAGCAATACGCGATGCGTGCATTCGCTTCCGCCCTCGACGCCATCCCACTCGCGCTTGCGGAGAACAGCGGCTTGTCTCCCATCGAGACGCTCGCGGAGGTGAAGAGCCGGCAAGTGCAGGAGGGCAACCCGATGCTCGGCATCGACTGCTTGGGCAAGGGGGAGAACGGTATGTCTGGCTTTCTTTGATCATTGACGCATCAATCTGACTGGCGCCAAACTACAGACATGAAGAAGCAAAACGTATATGATCCGCTCATCTCGAAGAGGCAACAGTACCTACTCGCGACGCAGCTCGTACGGGCGGTGCTTAAGATCGGTAAGTGTAAGACTCAGCGGTGAGGAACTATTCATTGACAACATCCTCTAATTTGCAGACGATGTTATCACCGCTGGAGAACTCGATGCAGAGTAATCCAATGTAAAGTAGACGCAGCTCATCATCTTACCCTGACATCGCATTGCGACATGGACTGTGCGGCTGATGCGTCGCAAACTCTCGCTGTGATTAGCGTTGCGGTCTGTGATACCTGCACTCCGAAGTAGTTGAAGTATATCATCATCCGGTATCACGGTATTTTCACTTGTGAGGCAGGATCCAGACTCGGTTTCAGTGCCAGACATGAGTCGACCGCTCGTCGGGCTGTTCTCTGTTCTCGGTACCTTTCAATAGCTTCGTTTGGTAGCCTCGTGTTACTGGCGCTTCTCCTCCTCGACGCTTCCTCACCGTATCGCGCAAGGTTCGACACAACCTCAAAATCCGACAGTCGGCACAAAGCCCCGACGCGGCGTATTACTCAGCGCTTTCAGCCTACTTGATACTGTAGACCTACTGTATTGCAAATGGGCACGCAGATTGCTGTCTGCAATCCGTAATTCGCTTGGTTTCCTTCCTGTTCACCTGGAACGCTTTGGGTTCGTACCTGTTCGAAGTTCTGCTGTCGCCGACTGACCTGATGCATCAGGTGCTAGTACTTACGGGGAACACGGGGGTTGTTCCCGCACGCAATGCACATCACACAATGATACCGGTCCTCAGCGGTCTCAGCGAGGACAAGCGGATTCAGCGCCCTGAAGCGCTCTCCTCGTTTCATGGCACCGATTCCGGTGGGATTTGTCATTGTACAAAGTCGCCCCCGCCATCAAGCACTGCATTCCTTACTTTTGGGCCAGGAGACGGAGATCACTGCGCAGGTACCCCTCTGCCGGAGTCGCGCGAACGCATGGCAATCTGATGGCATGCAGATCGGAGGCTGCGTTCACAACCCCTCGTGGTCCGAGAGAATATAAGAGCATAATGCAGCGGACAGCTCAGTTCGCAGAACGCCGCACCACCCATCCCGCATGCTCATCGGTCGGTTTTCATGGCTATCACAGAACGCATCGTCACGTCGGCGGACGGCACCAAGATAATTGCCGAATCTACCGGGGATTCATCCAAGCCTGCTATCGTATTCGTACATGGCCTCTCATGCACCTCTCTGGGGTGGGACTGCCAGTTCACAGACCCGGACTTGCTACGCGACTTCTATCTCGTGCGGTACGACATGCGGGGACACGGGAGGAGCGATAAACCCAAGGAGCCGCAGCGCTACGAGTCTATACGGTTCGCAGAGGACTTCAAAGCCGTCTGCGATGCTTTCGGGGTGAACAAGCCCTTCCTCGCAGGCTGGAGTCTCGGAAGTAAGGTTTCGATGCCGTGCTGCTATTTGCATCCGTTGCTGATCCGATCCGCGAACATAGGCTCTGTCGTGGTGGATGTCGTCGCTGCCTATGGGTCTTCCTTTCTCTCAGGCGCCCTGTACGTCGGCGGAGGTGTCCTTTCACTCCAGAAGTATCACCCTCAATGCTTCACCCCTTTCATCGCGGGCATGATGTCCTTCCTCGCTTCTACCGACCCGGACGACGTCTCGCGCGCCGCAGAAATGTTCGTCGACTCCTTGACCGCTCCTGGAGAGCAGCTTTCGTATCACCAGAAGCTGGAATGGATGGGGGGGTTCGTCGCGCAGCCGAACAGCGTGCGGGCTCTCAGCGTCACCCGTATACAACCGTACGAGGTTTGGGAGCAGCAGGCGCGCAGCCTCCCGGTACTCATCGTTCAAGGCACGGAGGATCAACACTGCTTGTACGAGAACATGATACGACTCGCGAAGGAGGTGTACGAGAATGTAGAGGTGAAGCTGCTCGACGGGGTGGGCCACAGCCCAGCGGTGGAACGCCCTGTAGCCACCAACCGGTACATTCGCGAGTGGACGTACAAGATCGCTGCTAAGCAGGCAAGTGGTCCTCTCTCAAGTTGCTGATGGGTCGGCACACATTGACGCTACACGTCCTCAGGCACAGTAGGCGAATGCGTCTCACGTCTCACGTCATGTACTGTATGATCTATCGTACATGCGCTTTATTCTAAGTCACCGCGTCGCCAACGCTCATACCTCACAGCAGCCTGACTAGTTCAAACGACAGGTAGGCAGGTTTCTCGCGCGCTTATCGTGAGGTATAGTGTGAAACTCTCAGGTTCGGCGTTCGACACGCAGCACATCTTGAGAAGCCCGAGACGGACCCTACACGAGACCAGTGCTGATCAGAAGCCTCCTGCATCTCATCGAATCTACTGCAACACCGATTAGCCGCGATAATCCGGAGCAGACTTGCCATGTCTAACATGCCCCGTCGTTCTGCATCTCAACGTGAGCTGACCAGGACTGCAAGGCAACGGCGATGTCTCCTACAAATACGGTCCGCCCGAAGTTTACAATCGCTATCTGGTGAGTGTACCCAAACACAACCAAGTAACTGATCTGACTTCCTGGGCCAGCGGTGGAGGTATCGCGGGCCTGGCGCTTACAGCCACCCTCCACAGATACGCACCGCCCGAAGCACCCATCGAGGTGAACATATACGAGGCCGATCCAGAAGTCAGGACTGTCGGTGCTGGCATCACAATATGGCCCCGGACGTGGGCTATCATGAGGGATCTGGGGCTGTACGACGCCTTATTGAGTGTCACTGCGCGTGGCCTTGGCGAGAACCCCAATGGGGACACTGAGCTGAGTGAGTGGGCTGCCTCTGCACACGAGGTCAGGATGCACTGACCTGCCATGCCGTAGAACCTGCATTCGTCGCTCGCATGGCCGATCAGCTCTGCATGGGGTACACCTACGCACAGGTGCTTGCTCCTAGTGAGTACCTGCTTAGCGGATTTGAACGACAACAGCTGACCGCAGGGCCGTTGTGCCTAGATGGGTCTACCACTACGCACAGACGCGACATGATCGACGTCTTTCTGGGCAGCCTCCCGCCATACTGCAAACTCCACACTTCTAAGCGGCTCAAGGGATTCACACAGGGACCCACGGAAGCCCACGGTGTGCCTCCATCAGGCGGTTCAGTGACACTGCGCTTCGAAGACGGCACCACGGCAGAAGCGGACATCCTCTTGGGCGCTGACGGGATCCACTCCGTCACGCGTGATGCGATGTACGAGGACGCGCACCTCCGGGACTGTGTGCCTACTGGCGCGGAGCGAAGGTGGCAAAAATGTGAGCGATGCAAGGCGGCGATGCCCGTCTGGACGGGCGTACATTCGTACCGCTGTTTGATCCCGACCGAGGAGCTGTACGCGTTGAACCCCAACCACACGACCCGGAGTATCGGGTCTGTGCTCTGCGTGAGCTACCTCTCCAGCGTCGTAGACCTCAGTGCTGCTCACACAGGATGCGGCTTGACAGTACTCAGGAAAGGGAAAGGTAACGTCTCCGATACGCGCGTCCCGCGAGCGGACCCACTCAGGATGCTTGTTGGCAGCACGTCATCACGTACCAGATCTCTCGCGGCCGGTTCCTCAACTTTGTCGCCATATGCCGAGAGCCCGGCGGCGAAGGCACGCCCTACAAGTCCAAATGGGTCACTGAGGTCCCGCGCGAAGAGCTCCTCTCGCGTTTGACCGGTTGGGAGCCTGAGGTGCAGCAAATGCTCCGGGTAAGGCTGACACGCTCGAGTCTTCCTCTTTCGAAAGCCGCTGAGGCAGTGCGCGGGCTAGTGCGTCCAGAACCCGACAAGGTGGGCGGTCCACGTTGTCGAGGGGCTCCCTTTCGCGGTGCGAGGGTGCGTCGCGCTCGTGGGAGACTCGGTGCGCGCATCCCCGTCTCATGCTCTCCTTGAGCTTAGTGCTCTCTCAAATGCTCACGCACCATCCCAGATGCACGCGATGCGCCCAAACTTCGGCGCCGGCGGTGGACAAGCTATCGAGGTGCGCATCGGTTCCACGACAACGCGACTCCGCTCCCTACAACAGAAGCTGACTAGGTCGCCCGCAAGGACGCATACGTCCTCGGCCGCCTGCTCGCCGATCCGCGTGTCACGCGCGCCCACATCCCCGCGGCGCTGCAGATCTACGAGCGCGTCCGGCTGCCGTTCACGACCGACATCGCGCGGCGCGCGCGCGAGGTCGGGCTCATGTATGAGTTCAACGCGCCGGGGTTCTATCTGGGCAATGAGGGACGCGGAGAAGGTACAGGGGCAATCAGGGAGGACGAAAAGGAGGAGCTGGATCGGCTGGGCAGGGTCGTTCAGGAAATGTGGGAGTGGCAGTGGACGGTGGGCTTGGGGGAGCAGTGGGCGGAGGCGGCGAGGGAGCTGGGGGACGCGCTGCGTGCAGGATAGTGCTTGCTTCACAAGTCGGTAGAGAAGGAATGCGGGGCGATGCTAAAAGCTGTCATAGTACAGGGTACAGTGAACGTCCGGGGCGTACAGTTAAAAGGTATACTAAGTCTACGTCGGATCGTCTGCATATGCTTCGCGTGCTGGCGGCCGCGATACGGAAGGGTGTGAGCGGCGAGCGGATCACTCTTCCCAGAACTTCGGATTCATGGCGCACTCCTTCGCCATCTCAAGCTGCAATAGGCTCCATCAGTGACCAAGCTGCGCGCGACCACACGCCCGACTTACCTGTTCGTCCGTCCTACACACCAGCACGCGTTTCGGGCCGTCCCTCTCCTTCCCCACCTCCACCACCGCGCCCTCCTTCGCATCCACCTCCCCATTCGCCTGCGGATCCAGCGCAAAGCCCAGACACTTTGCCTTCTCCACGACAGCCTCGCGCAGCTCCGCGCTCTTCTCCCCGATCCCGCCCGCGAAGACCAGCGCGTCGACCTGCCCGCCCAGCTTCACGTAGTACGATCCCAGATACCCCACGATCCTATCCAAGAACAGATCAAACGCCAACTTCCACTTCCCCTCCTCCTCCTCTTTCACCTCCTCTCCCCTCGCGCGCCTCCCCTCCACCGCCTTCATCTCCGCCACGATCTTCCCAAAGTCGGTCGTGCCCGTGAGCGCCGCCCACCCGGAGCGCTTGTTGAGGATCTCCTCCGCCTGCGTGACGTGCACGTCGACCGCGGCGGAGCGGTCGTGCGTGATGCGCCCCGCGCGGTTCGTGTAGTGGAAGATGAGGGACGGGTCGATCGCGCCGCTGCGCGTCGCGCCCGGGAGGCCCGACACGGGCGTGAGCCCCATGGTCGTGTCGAGCGACTTGCCGCGCTGGATCACGCACATGGACGCGCCGGACCCGAGGTGCATGACGATGAGGTTCACTTGGGAGGGGTCCTGCGCCGGGCGCTGGGTTAGTTATGTGGGCGGGGCGGGAGGCGGACGTGCGCACATACCTTCTGGAGGTAGGAGCTGACTGCGCGGAGGATGAACGCGTCTGCACGGGGCGTGAGCCTATGCGAGGGCCGGGAGAACAAGGATAGCGACTAACAGCTGAGTCCATGGAAGCCGTACTTCTTGAGGCCGCGCTTCTTCGCGACGTCCTGCCGGATGGGGTACATCGATATATGTTCGGGCATCGTGCGGTGGAAGGAGGTGTCAAAGTAGGCAATCGAGTTCGCGTCCGGCAGCGCGTCGATGCACGCCTTGATGACCGAGAGCGCGCCGCCGTTGTGTCTATCCTCCGCCGGTCAGCAAGGCTGCAACTCGCAGAAGAGCGGCGAGACATGCGCACAGAGGAGCGAGGTCCGAGAGGCGCTCGATGTAGTGGTAGCTCTCGTCCGTGATGATCACGGGCTCGAAGTAGTCGCCGCCATGCACGACGCGGTGGCATATATGCACGATTTCGCTGTGGTCAATGCTCGCCTCCCGCTTTAGGTATTCAAGGAAGTGCTGGAACGCGGACGCGTGGTCCTTGATGCTCTGCACGGGCTCCTTGCGCGCCTCGCGGCCGGCGCCGTGCGAGGCGAGGGTGAAGGAGAAGTAGGCGGGGGGCTGGGAGATGTTGGTGATGGTGGAGGAGAGGAGGAGGTCGACGATGTCGTGCGGGGACTCGGGGGAGGCGCCGTCGCGCTTGAAGAGGGAGATCTTGAGGGAGGAGGAGCCGGCATTGACGGCGAGGATGAGCTTGTGCTTGGGGGCGCGTGCTGTAGACATCTCGAGTCGCTTTGAAAATGGGTGTCCAGCCAGAGCAAGGAGATGCGATAGAGCAGCGGGGGGACTTTGCGGTGATGGAGACGCGAATATCTACAGCTCAGCGAGCTGCCCACGGAAGATCCGTCCTCAAATTCACATCGTCCGTCAGCACGACACTCATCCGAACACGCGGCAAGCTCGTTCGGTGCCAGACAGGATCCAGACGGACGCGAGCACAAGGTGCGCGTACCGTCAACACTCCCCATGCCCTGCCGACGCGTCTGTGTCCGACGGGCGCGGACTCTGAAAGCCACCGAGAGTCGTCGACCCGTCCAGGCCGAGAGGACGACCTGGATAGGGTCTGCGACGATCTGGACTGGACGAACTCACCTCTCGAGTATGTTCCGTGGTCTGTGCGGCTCAGATGTCCCAGTGGAGGCGTTGCAAGGCGTACAAGCGAGCGGAGGCACGGTGGACGAAGGCAAGAGGATACGCGGTCGACGGCTGCGAGTGCGCCGAGGGAGAAGCTATGACGTCGTTCCTTACACGGCTCAGTTGCTGCGTGTATGTACACGAGCAGCAGAGTTCAAACCGTCTCCGAAAGCTGCCATGTCTATAGTAACGCAAACTCCTTATCAGCAGGACCATCGCCGCCGGCCGACCCGTAGCTCTCTGAATCCTGGCCGAACGCGTACCTGTGAGCAGAGGTCAAACCAACCACGAAGACCGCGTGAGGTCTCGGAGCGCATGTGAAAGAAGCGGGCATGCGATCGGCTCGTACGTTCCTGACCCGACAGATTGGTGAACTCAAGCTCGCGGTCGTGGTCGTGTCCTCCAGACTGAGTACGCGCTCAAGGAGTTGCAGAACCACAGACTTGCCGTGCTCATGAGGATCCATTGCGCGCGAGCACTGGGATCTCTGTCGGCATCCAGCAGGGGGGGCTCATAGCCGAGCCAGTTTGGACAGCACTGAAGGGAGTCGTGTCGGGGGAGATACGCGGTAGGTAACTCGCTTTAGTCACTGGTCAAGGGAGCCGGGCCACACCTGTCGGTGCTATGCAGCGGGCGAAGAAAAGGGGGGATACGTACAGATGCAACGATAAGCACAACAGGCCCCAGGAACGCCACCTTCAGCGCACGCCAGGCTGTCGTGAGAGGGAGTACCTCCACGGCGGCATATCAGCAGACTAGGAGAGGCTCTGGACGGCAGCCCTGTTGACAGATGAGGCATGTGTATGAACAGTCTCGGCCAGACAGACGAGCCTGTGATGGCCCATGGGGGAGTAGAACAGCGGACAGAGGACTTGAGCTGCTCTGGGCTGTTCTGCGCCTGAGCAGGACACAGACGCGTCTTGGGCAAGTCCAGCCGGGTCCATCGCGCGCAGCCACGCGTGACAACACGGTCCCCCGTCCCATCCGCCAGGCTGCGTGACGGCGTGTGACAAGCGCGTTTTTGGAGTTGCCTGGACCATATCGGGCGCAAGGTTGGCTCACTGACGCAGCCATGTCCTCAGATGCACTCTGCTCACCTCCGTCCCTCTATAAATATGGCCTGTCCGCTCCGTTCCCAGCCCCCAACGCCCTCTTCCTCCCCTCCAAACCCTCCTCCTCGATCTCACAATGCCTGGACAACTCCTCTTCCAACCCAACCCCCCGCCGGATCCCTCTCTGCTTCCGGACTCCATCCTCGACTACAGAGTCCAGCTCAACACACAGGGCGTTCTCTCCAAGGAGGAGCTGTCTGCCATCAAGCAGTTTCGTAGGGCCGCAGACTACATCGCAGCCGGTTCGTCTCTTCTCTTTTTCTCTTCCCTTCTCTTCCCCTCGCCTATTCCTATCCGAAAGCTTGAGCTAACGTTGAACGCTTAACTAGCTATGATCTTCCTCAAGGACAACGCACTCGTCGAGCGAGACATCACCGCTGATGACATCAAGCCCCGTCTTCTTGGCCATTGGGGAACCTGCCCCGGCCTCGCCCTCGTCTACGCCCACGTCAACCGTCTCATCTGCAAGACCGGCGTCGACGCCCTCTACGTCGTCGGCCCCGGACACGGCGCTCCCGCCATCCTCTCCTGCCTTTGGCTCGAGAACTCCCTCGGTAGCTTTTACCCCAAGTACTCCCGCGACAAGGCCGGCCTCGCCGCCCTCGTCAGGTCCTTCAGCTCTCCCGGCGGCTTCCCCAGGTACGCACCGCTTTCGATTGCTCCTCGAGCTTGAGCTAATCTCGATCTCGCCTATAGTCACGTCAACGCCGAGACCCCGGGATCCATCCACGAAGGTGGCGAGCTCGGCTACGCGCTCGGTGTCTCCTTCGGGGCCGTCATGGACAAGCCCGACCTTGTCTGTGTATGCGTGATCGGTGACGGTGAGGCAGAGACTGGCCCTACTGCTACGTGAGTGTTCTCGTATGCACAACTGTCGACGTCATCTGAATTTTCTCTCAGGGCGTGGCACGGTTACAAGTATCTCGACCCTGCTGAGTCTGGTGCCGTCCTCCCCATCGTACATGTAAACGGCTTCAAGATCTCCGAGCGTACTATCTACGGTACCATGGACGACAAGGAGATCACCGCTCTTTTCACTGGCTACGGATACCAGGTCCGCATTGTCGAGGACCTAGATCACATCGACGAGGATCTCGCTGCGAGTATGGACTGGGCTCTCGCCGAGATCAAGAAGATTCAACACGCCGCTCGGAGCGGGAAGCCTATCGTCAAGCCTCGCTGGCCCGTGCTGATTCTGCGTACGCCCAAGGTAAGCCTTAGAGTTACTGTCAATAATGCCAGTTGCTAAATCATGCTGGTAGGGCTGGTCCGGTCCCAAAGAGCTCCATGGCGAGTACATCGAGGGCTCGTTCAAAGCCCACCAGGTCCCTCTCCCAGAAGCAAAGACCGACGAGAACGAGCGCCAGATGCTCCAGGAGTGGCTCCGCTCCTACGGCCCGAAGGAGCTCTTTGGGGACAACGGCATCCCCAACGACGCCATCCTCTCACTCGTCCCCAAGGAGGAGAGCAAGCGTCTCGGTATGCGCGAGGAGGCCTACAAGGCCTACACCCCTCTCGACGTCCCAGAGTGGAGGCAATTTGCAGTGGAGAAGGGCACCGATCAGAGCTGTATGAAGATAACCGGCGAGCTCCTCGACGCTGTCGTTCGGCAGTGAGTATGAGCCTACGCGGCCCTCGCAAGCGGTAGCTGACAAGTTTATGCAGGAACCCGAAGGCCTTCCGTATCTTCTCCCCTGACGAGCTCGTCTCAAATAAGCTCGATGCCGTCCTGCGCCACAGCGGGCGTAATTTCCAGTGGGACATCGCTTCCCGCGCGAACGGCGGCCGCGTCATCGAGATCCTGTCCGAGCACACCTGCCAGGGCATGCTCCAGGGCTACACCCTCACGGGCCGGACGGGTCTCTTCCCGAGCTACGAGGCGTTCCTCGGTATCGTGCACACGATGATGGTGCAGTACTCGAAGTTCGTGAAGACGGCGCGCGAGGTGACTTGGCGTCAGCCAATGGGCTCGCTCAATTATGTCGAGACGAGTACCTGGGCAAGACAGTAAGTTCCAAACCGATCTCGCCTGTGCAGAGAGGTAACTGATGACGCTCGTCAGGGAGCATAACGGCTTCTCACATCAGAACCCGTCGTTCATTGGCGCCGTGCTCAACTTGAAGCCTTCATGTGCGCGCGTGTACCTCCCGCCCGACGCGAACTGCTTCCTGTCGACGATGGCCCATTGTCTGCGCGCGAAGAACTATGTCAACCTCATGGTCGGCAGCAAGCAGCCAACACCGGTGTGGCTGAGCCCGGAGGAGGCTGACAAGGTATGTTGTTCTGATATTTTCAGACAGGTCTGTGTTGCTGACCATTCGATCGGTTTCTAGCACTGTATTGCTGGCGCATCGGTGTGGAAGTTCGCTTCCACGGACGAGGGCATGACGCCCGACGTCGTCCTCGTCGGCATAGGCGTGGAGGTTACCTTCGAGGTGATCGCCGCGGCTGCGATCCTCCGCAAGGCCATCCCCGCGCTGCGCGTGCGCGTCGTGAACGTGACGGACCTAATGATCCTGGGACCGTTTGGGTCACATCCGCACGCACTCAGCGACGAGGGCTTCGACTCGCTCTTCACGCGGAACAAGCCCGTCATCTTCAACTACCACGGGTACCCCGTCGAGCTGAAGGTCTGTCTCATCCACTCCCGCAGTCCGGGTCGAAGCTGACTTGATACGCTCGCCCCGCAGGGACTGCTCTTCGGCCGCCCGAACCTGGACCGGATGTCGATCCACGGGTATATCGAGGAGGGCACGACGACGTCGCCGTTCATGATGATGCTCCTCAACGAGACGTCGCGGTACCACGTCGCGGCGGAGGCGGTGCGCTCGGCGGCGCTGCTGAACCCGCGCGTCGAGATCGACGCGCACAAGACGATCAGCAGCATCAAGCACATGGCGCAGAAGGACAAGGACTACATCCACGCGCACGGTGCGGATCCCAAGGGCACGTTCGACGTGCCGAAGTTCGACTAGACGTCTGCGGGGTTCGCTCGCTCTCCGCCCTGGCCGCTGCAGGTGATCCGGAAAATGGATGGACTTTTGCATGTACAATCTTGATGTGAAGTGGTAGTTTGGGAACGTCCCCCCGCATCTGTCTCTTCTTGTGATGTTATACTGTGTTGTAGAAACATTGCCCTCGCGCACTTGTTGTATTTCATATTTGGCCCGCTAGAAACAGTCGGATGCCGTTGTCATATCCTTTTCGTTGTTGCTGTCGGCCAACACGTTCGCCGTGACTTCTTTGGGGTGAGTTCTGTGAGCATGTAAGGCCGCAGCGATATGCAGGTGTGCGAGCGGTTGTCTTGCGACTACTAATCTCGCGAGGGCCTCAGGACGCGTCTTGTCACATCCTCGTGAGGAGTGACTGTGTGTGCCAGTCTGTACGACTCGGCGGCTGGATGCGGGGCGCGCCCTCCTTCCGTTAGTCTTGCTCGCTTCCATGCATAAGCAGTCTTCTGCTGCCTTTATTTCTTGCGAGGTCGAGGGCCTGGGCACCCTGGATCTTCCACCTGCGACGCTCTCAGCACCTTCTCATCGTCAAGCGGACCCGAGTGGCAGCTTCGCCTTGCGTCTGTCAGACATACAGAGCTTGTGCGCCGCGAGCCTGCGATTCGGGACAATTGCTTCTGTCTCTTTGAGCGTGCTTGGTGTCCAAAGGCTTACGGCACTGCGAGGTTCTGATTTTCCTTCCCTCCTTGGAATCTTCTGCAGCAGCGACGCCAGCTCAATAACCGGGGCTCGTCCTTCAGGGCATCGATCGGCGTGTCCTTGGCAGTCACCCTTTAACGTCTTCTGTCTGACGCGTGGAGACCGAGTATTGAGTGCGACCCGTTTGCAGGGGCCCCTGCAGTATTCTCTCGCGTCGCGGTGTGCGTTGGTACGTTCACGGTTCTTCAAGTCGAAGCCGTCTGCCGTCCGCCAGGCGCTGCCAGGTTGATCGTGCTGGAATTCTCCTCTGTTGCTGGGTCGTAGTCCATGCTGGTTTACCACCTCCCGGCCCGCCGCGTACGCCTAATGCCAACGGTCGTCTCCGTGACCCTTCCGATTCCGACTGAGTTTGGGATTTCAATAGGTGACAGTGTCCTCGGAGCATAGCCATGCTCGTCTTGGACGCCTCCGAACTTGGTCGCCAAAGGTATAGACCAGTATGTTGCCGTCCTTTCGTAGCAGTTACCGAGCACCCACTAAGGTACCCCTCGACATGTTGTTGACGGAGCTTTTGGGACCTTGAACGTGCGCCGTTCCGTCGTCGGTTCTGAGTACAGTATGCCGTGGCAATCTCGAACGATTCCTTGAAGATACTACTGAGCGTGTCTTCGATGTCTTTAGTGGCGCCGGCCCCGGTCGTCTCTGTGTCTTCCTCTCCCGATATTCCTACGTTGGACCCGATCTGATGATCGCGTGCAGGCTAAGCGGACCGTGGGCTTCCTCTGGCATCTAGGATGGTCGGTGGGTGACCCGTGGCCTGTGAGTCGTCCTCTTGTGGAGGCGTTCTGGCGCTCATTTGCCCAATGCCGCAGGGACCTCCCTTCGGTCAACCACTCAGACGCGATGTTTTGTCCCAACCTGGAACGGTGTGTGGCGGCAGCGGTCGACTTCGCCGCGTGAAGTTGGTGCGTGTTCCTTCGCTTTCATGTGCGGTCATGGCAAGGATCATCTGCCATCGTTAGGACGCCGTCGACTATGCGTCATCCGCAATGCCGTGAGTGTCGCTCACGGACGCCACCCCATTGTAGCGACGCCCTCGAATGTTCAATGCGTGTCGGTTACATACCTCGTCAGGGCGCTTATTGGGCGGCGCGTCGTTCCCTGCGATGACCTGTTCACGAGGTCCAGTCGATGTGGCGACATCCTCCCCCACGCTCCTCTGTGGCGAGAGCGCCGCGACAGAGAAGGGATGGTAGCGTAAGCTGTATGCCTTACGGCTCGAATCCTGGATGCGTTCTGCGATTCGGAACCCCCGGTATGTCTTCGCCACATGGCTGACTGGAGCGGACTGGGGGAGGAGTAGGGCGCGTCGTTGTGGCGAAGCGGAGGCTCGCTCTTGGCGGTGGCGAGAGCCAGGATGTTGCTATCGGTCGGTCGACACGACTCCGGAGCTCGGCCTACGGGTGCATGGTTTGCAGGAGAGCGCGGCGCGAGACGCATGTATGTGGCGAGAGGCAAGATGTGGCGGACGGTGGGAGGGCGATGGACGCTCTCTTATACTTCGGGCTACCGCAGTTCGCACTCCGCCGCGACTTCCCGGTCAGCCGTATTCTGATCTTGCCTGGGACAATTGCACCGACTAGAAGCTAGCAGCAGCTGACTCTGCGAAGTCATCTCCCAGTGGTTCTAGTGGGTTCCTGAATACAGCTCCCAAGGATCGGCGGGCTGTACTGCCAACGCCGCCACGGTCAGCCCCAAGCTCCAAGCCCGACGGCTCTCTTCATCCACCATCCTCCCTCACCACTGTCGCACTCGGGACGCGTACCTATAGGTCGTCCGCGACATTATCAGCTGGACCCTATAGCCGTTGAACTTGCTCATGGTCGACGCCACAAGGACGCCCGCCACCCTCGCGCCACCCGCCGGCGCTGCACGCGCTAACACGCGTCGCGTCGAGCACGTGATCGGGATGCCCCAGGGACATCGCCCCTCGTGCTTCTGCGCGGATTACCCGGATATCCTGCCCTTCACCTTCACACAGCTCCTCTCGAAGCCTCTCATGTGAGGGACCAGCGCATCAGAGTATCGAGCGCGGTGGAAGCACTCGGACTTCCTGTTCTCACCCTGGGGCCGCCGCCCAACACTGCCAGCGGGCCAATGGACGTTGCGCGGCGGCAGTGGGCGCTCGTGGCACTGGCACCGGAGTCAATTGCAATCTAGCCAAGCATTCGGATGATGAAGCTCAAGTGACTACAGCACTTAAGTACTCATCCTCTCTATCTTGCTCGTCAAGGTGTTCATGGCCGAGCTACCATGATCACCCTCAGATCCCGCCGTTGCGTACGTTGTAGTCCGATCCGGTCAGGGCAGAGAGGGCGGGTGTAGCCAGCACGTCGGCAGTATTCTGCGACGTGGTTTCGTTTGTCCGCCGCCCCTTCTCGAGGAAGAGGAACGAGGTGACGACGGTATCGCGGACCTCCAGGGCACGCGTGGTGAGAAGAAGTGTGGCCGGCCTGTCCAAATCCCTCCCGCGGTTACGGATTGACTTCAGGAAGCGGGCGATGGGCTCTTTGAAGCCGTCGTCCTCCGAGAAAAGCTGGATTGTAGATCCGCATGAACACATCGAAGGGCATACTCCGAGCGGAGTCTGACTGACCTCCATAGCACGGCCTGGCGCATTTCCTCGCCACTTGTATTTGCGCCCGGAATTGTCCTGGAAGGTTACATCGCTGCACAAGTGAAGTAAGTCGCTTCGCTCGCCAGAGGCATTGACAAGGCCTAATGCTTGACATAGAACGGCACGATGCTTGTATGGAGCCAATCACGTAGAGACATGGGGCCCTTGTTCCCGACTGTGACCTTGTCGGAGAGAACGTCCCTCCACTCCAGAGAAGCTATGACCTCGTCTTCGGCGTTCTTAACATGCGTGATGGTCGCTTTGTCGTGCTCGGTGTGTACGGTATTCAGTTGCTGGCCCAGCTCGTCGACGATTGCCGCGTTACACGGGTTGTCCGGGGAGAGGACGAGGGTTGCAGCGATAGGGGCAGACATTGGTGAGACTACGAGTGCTGGTGGGTGGCCTGTCGTCGTTCATCTCTTCTTATACCAGCCCCATTATCGAGAGTGCCGATGACTACGGCAGTGTCATTGCGAGGAACTCGTCGCGGACGTGCTGCGGCGCCACATACGACGGGCTGAAGCCTGACACTGTGGCTGTCCGAGGTCACTCGGTCATATTACGGTGCTTTACATCGGAGAGCAGCATGACTTTCGCAGCTTGCTTTTGCGCAGTCCAGCACCGACGTTCTTCTAAATTGTTGGTGTGGGATGTCAGAAGACTATTGTGCTTTTCCGCGCGGTCACATACGAGTCTACAAGACGGCTACTACCAGCAATGCTAGCCATCCGATCCCGACCAATCGCGCTCTTTGAACGAGACGAATTACGTACCTGGTCTGGACCGAAAGACACGATGTGGAAATATCAACCTCGGCCGGAACATGCTGCAGCCTGCTTTGTTCATAGCGCACATATACAGTGAGTTGAATGGTCCGGAGCTCTTGAAAGAGTAGTCCCCGCGGTACACGTCTCGTAGGCGCGGGTGACGGTACTAAGCGCTCCAGCTGGTTGATCACGAACTACGAACTGCCAGCCCAGGTGGATATACAGGTAGGTTGATTTACAGTATAACGACATGCGTGCCATAAACTTTCCTGACAGACATATCCGGAATCCAGGACAGAGCATTTTCCACAAGTCTCTGACATCTTCGTTCCCGGTGGCACGAGCTTCAGAGTAGGCCCGTTAATGGCTTACAGTCCGGACCATCCGAGCTCGTCTGAGCACAGGCCGACGGTGATCCCGGTACAAGGACGCTAAAAGCACCGTCGCGACGGCGCATCTGCGTTCACCACTCCGCGCCAGCTGTTCGCCGCACATGAGATGCTTCCCGGGCGCGAAGACCTGCTTCGCGGCGCCCATGATGTTGATGTGCGCCAATGTTCTTCTGAGCGGTCCGACAAACTCAGAACGCCCTGCACCACAATGGCCGGAAAAGCGGAAGTGCGTCCTCGTGGGCGTTCTGTAAGGCGTAAGTATATCATGATGTATCGTAGCATCCTTCAAGACTTCGACCCCGCATATAGTCTGTATGCTTCTCCTCTCGCGGCCCTCGCTCTCGCCGCTGTATCATGCCCTCGCCTACGTTTCCCATCGATGAAGCCTACTTGATCGGTGGATGGGCGGAGTCATCCCTATGGGGTACGCCTCTGCATATGTCGGGATTCGTCGTATGGTGCTGACGAGCGTCCCCTACCATAGGCTGCTTCGCATTCCTCTTCTTCACGACCTTATACACGACTCATATCAAGCGCAAACGACCAATCAACTTCATGAGTTCTGCTAGTTGCTTGCTGTGAGGCACCCCCAATGCCTCTCTTCATTCTCGATTCCGATGCTCACGTCAAAAAAATGCGGCTCCTGCAGTTTCCTTCTCGCTACCGCGCATATGGTTCTCGCTCTCATACGCCTCATTCAAGGCTTTATTCTGTTCAGGGACACGATGGGGCCTCCGCGGTATTTCGTCCATATCGCCACACCGATAAACTTGGCCAAAGACTACATCTACGTCACCAATGTACGTGTCGTTCATTGTGATTGCCAAGGGGCACCGTTCTCATCGCCTCGGAACGGACTATAGCTTGTTCTCGGCGACGCCGTGATCGTTTGGAGACTATATGCGGTGTGGGGGCGAGATATCCGTATGGCAGTACTTCCCGCCCTTCTGGTGGTCGCCGAAGCTGGTACGTCCTCGTTGCCCCTTCGAATGGCCTGATGCTCATATCAGTCTGTGTGTACTCGGTAGTCACCGGATACGCTAGCTGCTCCCTGGAGCTGTTCCCGAACACGCGGTACGAAACCGTAGCGCTGTGGGGAACGCTGATGTACTCCATGTCCCTCGTGACGAACGTCCTCGTTACCGCTGTAGTTGCGCTACGCATCTGGTGAGTGATCATGTCCGAGCTCTTGCATATACGGTGCTGACGCCATGATAGGTATGTTACTCGTCGCGCAAGGCTAGCAGGGCTGGGTGGCGTACATTACAAGAAACTGGTATTCCTCATCCTTGACTCTGGGGCGCTCATCACCTCGGCCAAAGTGGTCGAATTCGTGCTCTTCCTGTACGTGCCTGGCGATGGCGTGCAAGGCATGAACGCGCTGTACATCGTCTACGAGTGTATGCCACAGATCACCGTGCGTGTCGTCCTGCTCCCGAACGTCCTCCAGACGCTTTAGCTGATGGCCGTCTTAGGGCATCGTCCCTATGTTGATCGTATGGGCTGTCAACAATGGGTATACCCAACCGGATGAGTACTATATGGACTCCACGATGGATCTTGCGTTCGCAACTACTGTGGAAGGCGAATCGACGGCGTTTCCGTCTCCTACTAGGTCATCGTTCCTCGATACCGCGAAGTACGTCGTGCCAGCAGCCGAAATCACTGTATAGACAACATTCAGCCGTTCTCGCCCTGTATACGACGCTTAACCTTCGCCGCTGGTTGACGCTGGCTGTCCCTCGACTTCCCGGATGTTATGGCACGCATAAAATTCAATATCGCCCAAAGTACAATCGTAATGCTACGAGTTCAGCGTCTGGTGGTAAGCAGTGTCCCAATGTAATGTACGCGTGCATAACAAGGCCTCCACGACAAGTGCAGCGTCCGAAATCGAAGAGACACATGACAAGTGCAGCGTCCATGAATCGACAGTCCGAGGCAGATTCCCTCCACGCATGGCCGCCTGCTCAAAGGCCGCACTTGCTGGCGGAGACCTGCGTGACCTTGGCGTGAATGACGCCGCGCTCCTCGGCACGGCCGTGCGTGAGCTTGTTGAGGCCCTTCTCGCCGATGTTGAGACCGGAGTCCGCGTGGTCGATGGCGAGCACGTTGATGGTGGTGCCGTTGTAGCTCACCTGCCAGCAAGTGCCGCAGTTAGGTGAGTTCCAGCCTGCACGCCAGGTTCGTGATGTCAGTCGCCGTGTATCCTCCAAGTGATAGGACATACATACCTGCAACGGCTTGAGCACCGCCGAGGTATTGGTTCGGCAGGGAGCCGAAGGTCGTGTACCCTGCGGGTTGATAAGTTCAGCTCGGATAAACGTCATGGACGGCAGAAAGACGTACCCTTCGTCTCAAGGCCGTGGCGACCGTTCGAGCACGCGACGATGTCAAGGGAGTTGGACTTCCTGTCGTACACAGGGTCGTACGTGACCTGCATGGTGGTGCTCTTGCTCGAAGAGCTAGCAGGCACGCCGAGCGCGACCGTCGCGAGGGAGAGAGCGGAGACGATGATGGTCAAGAACTGCATGGCTGCGGTAGGTCTCGAGAGGGAAAGTCGACGGTCGTCGGGAGAGGGCGAGGTGGAATGCAGGCTGCTCGGAAAACTGGAGCGGCTGAGAATGCGCCTTTTTATCCTTGACCGGAACATCGACTCCAGGTCAGAGGCTGCCTTCAGAAAATGGACATGTTCATCATAGGTGATACATCCGCTCTGCTCGGTTCGCCAGCCCTCTCCGCCCCGGCCAGGGGAACCCGCAGGACCGTCGACGTGCTTGACTTCTTCGTGCATTCCGGCGCATGCAGAGACACATGATGGTCCAGTCTCGGAAGTCCCGTCCTCGACACGATCGACAATGGAAATGGGCGGCGGTGTATCCGCCAGACATCCGCATCTCTACATGCGGCACTCACGTCCATACCGCGCACGGCTTCGGCATCGCAGGGAAAACCAGCCGCCATCTGACTGCTCTATGTCAAATCTGACCTGCGATGACCCGCGTGCGCTGCGGGAGAGACAATCCTAGCGAGACGGAACGATGACACGTTGGTCAGATGTTGAGATAAAGCAGTCCTCGAGACCTGGGAGCGGATGTCAGGACTTACCTGGACGGTCACCCCTCTCCGCGACTCGCGCACGTCAGACTATGGAATGCTGGCCGGAATCAAGGTGACGGTGACCTCGACGGACGGGCTCTCCGTTCGTCAGGTGCGTGAGCTACGATCGATGTTGAGCGGAAGGCGGTCGCCGCTGCCCGAAAGCGAAACCTTCGTACATGCATGGTGTGCGAGAGCAAGGAACGACTGGGTAACCCAAGCTATGCATTGTTGAGTACGTGAATTGTAGTCACAGCAAGACAGACTAGTTGGAGTAACGATGAGCGGTGATTATACCAAGACGATGTATGTATGCGAGCATATCCACAGTGAAGATGATGGAGGTCATAAGTTCGTTACATTCGTAAATGAAAGAGAAGAAATGCAGACGCCCGCGATACCCAGCTTTACATTATGACGCACCACTTGCCCTTCTTATGCTTGTCCTCTACATTCCCGTCGATGGGGGTATTCGCAGGCGCTTCCAGTGCAGGGGATGCGGTCTCCTCGGCCTGGCTCTTCGTAAACTCGCCTGCAGCGTTCTCCAGGGACGTACGGCCCTCCTCCGGCAGCTTGACGGTGCTTGAGAACCAGCCACCGGGGAAGTAGCGGGACGATGTCGTTGATTCGAGACGTGCACGTGCGCTGGAAGGGGCAAGGGAGGGTGTGAGGTCTGCCGGAGGAGGCGGCGACTCGTTGATCTGAGTTTGTTCGTTCTCGTCGACAGGCGCCAGGCGCGCCAGGCTAGGCCTGCCATCCTGGCTCAGTATGTGCGATCTTAAAATGTTGAACTGCACGTACTTCGTAGTCATCCTCTTGCCTTCGTCCGAGCTCGGGAAGTCGTGGAGACCGCTGCCATTTGTCGCAGTCTCAACTGCAGGCTCCAGTGCAGCCTCTTCGACCTTCTCGGCCTGCACAGGCTGGTCGACTGCGGGCTGCTCTGCAACAGGCACAGATGCCTGTTCAGGTTCATCAGCGCCCACGTCGACATCGGGTCCTTGCTTCGTGACCGAGTACGACGGCGTCCAGGGACGCGAAGGAGGCTGTTCGACCGCTTGAGTTGTGTCCTGTTAGCAGAAGGGAATGAGTCAGATGAGCCGTTGATGGTCATACAGTACTTACCTCTGCTCCGAGAGCTGATGTCTCGTTGACAACGATCGCAGGTTGCTCCGCAGGCACAGGCTCAGACTCGGCGGTCTCATCGTCCGCTCGAGGGGGCAATTGCTCCAAGTCCTCCAGCTCTCTCTGCGCCGGGCCAGGGCTGTGAAGAGGGCTGCCACCCTGCTGAGTGACGGTATACGAAGGCGTCCATGGGGACTTCGGTCTTTCATCTCCGCTCGCAACGTCAGGCGGCGTCTGAGGCTATATGAACCGTTGTCAGTGATACTATAGACCCCAATATACACTAGAACATACCGCAGCAGCCTCTTCCGCGGCCTCGTCAGTGACGACGATGGGTGTCTCCACGGTGATAGCCTCAGCAGGGGCCTCCAGGACGGGTTCCTCAGCGACAGTCTCAGGGACGACGGGCTCCTCCCTCGGAACAGGTGCTTCCGCCGCAAAGGGCTCCTCCACCGGGTTAGGTTCGGACTCAGATGCAGTTACTGAGGGTCCCTCGGCAGCCATAGCGGCTGTGGGCAAGGACTCGACCTCCGCGACATCAGCGTCCTCAGCAGTCTGCTGGGGGGTATGAAGGGGGCTGGAACCTTGGGAGCTGACGGAGTACGATGGGATCCAAGGAGAAGACTTGCTAGCCTCCTCAGGAATCGGGGCTGGCTCGGGAGCAGGCGTGTCTTCTTCAATGCTGGTGACCAAGACCTGGGGAGCAGGCGTCTCCTTGACGATCTCATTCTGAGCAGCGGGGTCTGCGACAGGCTCCTTCTCAACTGGAAACTCTACGGCGGGGGCGGCTGCCTCTGCTTGTGCTAGCTCCTCAGCCGTCTCGACAGCCGGCTCAGCGTCGGTTTGGACAGGAGCGCTTTCTTCAGCCTGGGCGACAGGTAGGGGTTCGGGCTCGGGAGCAGCAACAGGTTCGACCTCTGGAGCAAACTCTTCGGGCAGCTCAGCGGCTTCAAACTTAGGAGAATGACGCGGGCTCGTTCCCTGTGCGCTGACAGAGTAGGACGGCACCCAAGATGGAGACTTGGGAGGGTCGACGTCCGCCTCTGAAGTGGGAGGCTCTACCACATCTTCCGACGGCTGCAGGCATTTTTTTAAGTCTTGAAGCTACGAGTCACATAGCAGAAACCTCTCACCTCTGCAGTGACCTCAACGGTAGGAGCCGTGACGGTTTCCTCCTCAGCTGAAGGGGGAAGCTGCTCAAGCTCGGCGATCTCCTGCTCCTCCTCGGCAGCATTGGTGCCGGGGCCCTGAGTGGTGACGCTGTATGACGGGGTCCACGGAGACTTCGGGCGGTCCTTGATAGACGGAGACGGGCTCTTCGGCGCAGCGACCTCGGTGGTCTGATCTTGCTGCTCGGGTTCGTCTTGTGGAGCATCGACCGAGACAACGGGGACTTCGACTGCTTCGGCAAGTACAGCAACCTCGGCCTCTTGGGCTGGCTTCTCATCAGCGGGAAGCTCTTTGACAGCAGGAGCCTCCTCAACCGTAGGCCTGTTCTCCTCAATCAGATCCTCGTCACCCTGTATGGCACCGGCGGCGGTCTCCACGACTGGAATCTCAACCTCCGTAGCGGCCTGAGCCTCTTCAGCGACCGGAGCCTCGTCAGCGACCGGAGCTTCTTCAGACGCAGAAGCCTCGACGGCCGGGACTGCTTCAGCGACGGAAGCGTCAATGTCAACAGCGTCCTCGGTGATAGCGGGCTGCTCAACCTGCTCCTGGACGGCCGCCGCTCCTTCGACAGTGGCGCTCTTCTCGGAAGCGAGGGTCTCGTCGACAGGGGCGGTTTCCTCGACAGCGGGTGCCTGCTCAGCAGCGGCAGCTTCCTCGGCGGCAGGTGCCTCCTCAACGGCGGGAGCCTCTTCGACCTCCGCGGAGCCGTCCGGCACGGGGGCGGCGGAGACCTCATCGGCAGCTACAGCTGTCTCGGCCGGAGCAGCTGCCGGAGTCTCTTCAGTAGAAACAGCCTCTTCGACGCCGGCAGGGGTCTCCTCGACAGCGGGGGTTTCCCCAGCAACGGGGACTTCCTCAACAGCTATAGTGGCGTCCTCGACGACAGCAGGGGTCTCCTCGGCGGGAGCAGGAGCCTCCTCAACAGCAGGTGTCTCTTCGGCCGAGGCAACAGTCTCCTCGGCGGCGACTGGGGTATCCTCAGTGACAATGCGTTCCTCGGGAGCAGCGTCGACGGATTCCTCCGGGACTGGAGCCTCTTCAGTGGCATGAGTGGCCACTTCAGCAGGAGGGACAGGCCCCTCGGGTGCAACAGATTCCTCCTCCTTGAGTTCCTCTACAGTCTCCGACACTTCTTCCGCAGGGATGACTTCCTCCTCCTGCGCAACAGGTACCTCCGCCGCAGGCACAGGCTCCTGAGCGGGAGCAGTCTCCTCAGCGACCTCAAGGGCGGGTGCGGCAGCCGCAGAGGTCTCCTGGGCATTCTCCTCGGCAGCGGTTTGCGCACGGTCGGGAATGACCTCGTCGACATGCTCAATCGCTGGGACCTCTTCGACAACGGGGACGGGAACATCCACGAGCTCTGCGGCGGACTCCTCCGCGGACTCAGTGGGCATTTCAGGCGCGGCTTCATGCGCAACCGGAACCGCGTCGGGCTCGACGGCCTTCTCGATGGCAGGTGTTGCGGGCTCCGGCACAGGGCCCTCGACCGTGGCGGGGACGTCTTCCACCGTCGCAGCTTCCTCTACAGGGACCTCTTCGGCCGGAGCCTCTGGAGCAGGAGCAGATTCCTCGATGACGGCTGGCTCGACAGCGGGTGCAGGCTCGACAGCAGGTTGGGCTTCGTCTGGAGGTGCCTCCGCCTCAACCTCTTTGGTCTCAACGACTTCCGTGGGCGCGGGCGGGACGGTCTCCTCTGCCGCCGGTGTCTCCTCAGACGCAGGGGTTTCAACCGGAACGTCTTCAGTGATTGGCTCTTCGGTCGCGACAAGCGGCTCCACATCGGCAGCGGGCTCGTCGACTGCCTCTCCCGCAGCAGCGGACTCTTCAACTGACGCCTCGAGGACAGATTCCTTAGTCGTCTCGAGTGCGGGAACAGGCGCTTCCGACTCGGTGATGGTTACCTCGGCGTCGTCTTCCGTGGCTGCTACAGCTTCCGCTGGGGCGTGGCCGGAGGCGTCCTCGGTCAGCTCCTTAGAGGTCGCCTCAACAGAATCCTGAGCCTCCTGAGCTGCAGGCTCTTCCTGGGGGACGGACGACTCCTCGGCAACGCTGACAGCAGGCGCCTCTTTAACAACGGCAGTCTCCTCGACTTGGCTGGGGGCTTCTTCTTCTGCGAGAACGGGTGTCTCTTCGACGGTTACTGGCTCGGAGGGTTCACCAGAAGCAGCAGGCACCTCTGCACGGGGTGCCTCTTCGGTAGGCGCAACTTCCTCGGCAGGAGCAGCGACCTCTTCAGCCGCGCCGTGCTCCTCGACCACGGCAGGCTCAGCAGCAGTCGCGTCCTGTGCGAGAGCAGCCGGGGTCTCATCCACAACCGTTTCAACGACCTCATCGGCCGCAAGGGTATCTTCGATAGGGGCAGAGGCATCTTCGGTAGCAGCACTCTCCGTCGCGGGGGGTACATCCACGGCAGGCAGCTTCTCAGGCTCGATAGTGGAGGCTTCGTCTGCAGGTACCGCATCGGCGCCTGTTGCAGCTTTGTCTTCATGAGTCTCGACTTGCGGCGCACTCACTTCTAGTTGATCACGTCAGTCGACGCTCATGTGGAGGTACAGAGGGCAAGAGGACGATTGCCAGACGTACCGAGTGTATCCTCAGTAGACTGGACTGGCGCAGGGGCGACCTCCTCGGCGACTTTGTCTTCAGTAACAGTGGGCTGATAGCCATATGGCATGCCAATCAACACAGTTTTCTCGTGCTGAAACGGATATATGCGTACCTCAGCCGCCTGCTCTACCTCAGAGGTGCTCTCCTCTTCGGCCGCGTCCTTGAGCTTGCTCAAAGACGCGTCTTCTGTCGTCACCATCACGTCCTCCTTTGCAAGGCCATCGTCTGCGGTGGCATTTGCTGACCCGTTCTCCGTGGGAGGAACAATGTCGTCAGTGGCAAGTGCGTGTCTGCGGATGGCATCGACTGCGTCCGCAAGAGCTGGCTCGAGGTGGGCGGAAGGGGTAGCGTCGGTGATGTCCTGCAAAATGTGTGTGGCCTGCGCTGGCTCTTCGACAGCGACAGACATGGCGGGCAACAGGTATGTGGTGAAGGGGAGAGGACTGATAAGCAGCGGCGGCTGTACGACTTGGACTGGCGTGTATGCGCCTTGTCGGAGTACAGACTTGGCTAGAAGGAGACGACTGCTCACGCGCCCTTCTGCAGGAGACGCAACAGAATTCGACAATCGCCTTTTGCCTGGGCGCTCCCTCCTTCCGGCCTTTCCCATCGCCTACGCGCTCACCACGTGACCGTAACACCCCTGTCCCCGAAAGGCAGCTCTCCTCGTTCAATCAATCACGGCAGAAGTCGTGCCATTTGCGCCAGATGCATACAGTGCCAACAGGGAGGTGCTACAACGCTGATATACAGTGCTGGATCGTTCAGTTAGGCTGTGAAAAATTGACCTGCAGTGTCCGATCGCATGTCTACCGTGCTGCCCAAACTCATCCCAGAAGCGCAGCGCCGACCAGACCGAGCAAGCCCGCGATACCGATCGCGCCAGCGGAGGTGTGGAGGCTGGCGGCATTGCTGCTTGTCGCGGTGGATGATGTCAAAGATGCGCCAGAAGAGGCTGCGTGCACCGCGGTTCCTGACAGAGTAGGGGATCCCGAAGCGGAGGTCGAGATGGCCCTGTACACAGTTCTTTAGAGACAGGTAAAGGACGTCAAATGCGCAACCTACTTCTGGGCGACAGCCGGGACTGAAGTAGTGGTGGCCGTGTTCGTCGATGCGGCAGAAGTATCCGTAGCACCTGACGTAGAAGTAGCCGCCATCGTCATAGCAGTGGTCTCCGAGACCGAGTCGTTGAGGCAGCTGAACCGAGATGTGTATGATAGGCACTGTCACAGTTTAGAGAGCGTTCACGGTCCACTCACCTGCTGTCAGGACCTGGCTGCACCGTCTGGATGTCGGAGAATGCTTGCGTACCCGAGCCGTCTCTCAAGGAGCTTGAGCTGTAGGGCAACAACCATGAGTGACCGACATGTATGCGCGATGCAATTGACTTGCAAACGTGTGCCATCGGGAAGATCAACCGTCCAGGTCATGCTGGTACCGTTTTGAGCTGGGAACTGCTTCATCTAATTATAGTATGATCATCGTGAGTTGCCGGAGTTTTGGTTCACACTTGTCGACTGGACTCACCGCTTGAGCGCCAGGTTGGCCGCCTTGAGCACGCCGTGAGCGCGAGCATTGCAGTTTGGTGGATCGAAGGACTCACCGGGCACGAGAGACAAGTAGTAAGGCGGAGAACCGCCCTCCCACGTGAACTGAACAGGCTCTGTGGACAGTGTGAGTTCAGCGCGAATCGTCCTCCATCATGGTCATGGTGCTCACCGCATTGCGTCGGGCTCATGCTATACAGATGCACATGCGAGTTAGCAAACGAAACGGGCATGCATACAGGCCCCCTACAGCGTGTTGATCCTGGGACCCTGCCCAAGGACCATCGGGGCAAGAGCGGCAAGAGTTACAGCCGAGATGGTGAAACGCATTATGAAGGCTATTAATCGATTTGAGAGTAGAGAATGCGGCAAGAGCGGGTATCGAGGAGCGAGCGGACTGGGTGTAGAAAGTGGATGGACGAGGTGGTGGTATGGAAGAAAGCGCCGCCAGGAAGCGAGGCGGGATATGGTCGAACAGTGTGAAGGGTCATCGAAGAAGGCGCGGAGAACGAAGCTTGACAGCTGAATTTCGCTTGAGCACATCTGTAAATGGGCAAGTACTTACCCTCTAGGGATCGGCCGCTGTAACATGCGGCACTCGCGCCCCGGCCCTCCTAGGCACGCCAGGCGGAACGACAAGCCGCGACAAAGTCCGCAGGTGTGAAGACAAACAATACATTGCGACATGCTCACCGGAACGTCGGGGATCATACACAGACGCATCACCGTGGGCATGTAACCTACAACCCGATCCAACTACTCTGACCCCCAGGGTTATGCAATGCGGTCTGGCTGATCTTCACCAAGCTGACGCCCTCCCTCTGTCTTTCAGGCTGTCGAGTCGGCAGCTCCAGTGTTAGCTGCGGGACATCGAGCAGCGGACTTGACACGAAAGTCGGTGTGGATACGACGGGGCTCAGGAAGCTGCTGTTGTCTGGCGAGGGGCTCATTGGGGAGAGCGTATCTCGCCATACAGGCGAATGCACGGAGGAGCTGGGTACGGGCAAGAACGCTTCCGCGTACCACTCGTACCATACCTTGCGCGCATCAGTGAGCCGCCATAGCGAAACGGTAAGCTCGGAGTCGGCCGGAAGATAGAGTGGATCCTGCGATGCAAGGAGCTTAGACACTCCGTCTGTTTGAGGTTGAAACTGGGTCCGCTCACCTTCAGAGGGAAGAAGAGCGGGAACCAACTCAACATGTCTTTTGAGATCTGGGCCATGCGGTCCGGATGTATGCTCAGGCCGACGTGCCCATACAGGACGGCCTCGAAGTAGCCCGCAAAACCATGCAACACGCCCGCGTTGGGGATATGGAAGGTCAACTTGGCCGAACGTGTGTTGTGACTGTTAGTCAAAGGTAGTCCTACATGATTCGAAGTCAGAACGAGGCTGACAGTACTACGAACCGTTAACATGGAACGCACCTTGCTCGGTCAGCGCAGCATCTTTTCTTGGATGCTCGAAGTCCCAGCATTCCTGTATCTGAGGGCCGCAAGTTCCGCTTATGCCGCCGCCATTATCGCTCAACATGTTGATCGCATGGAGCATGACCACGTAAGGTGTCTCCATCGACTTCGGATCTTTTGTCGCCCTTGTCTCGTTGTACAACTTTGACGAGGACAATGGCGCGATATACGCGGTATAGGAGGACGGTATGGAGATTCCCTCCGCTACTCGAACCTTGAGGTCATAATCGGTCAGGAGCGGGAAGACAGGGGTTACTCACGCTTCAAGAACCTTGAAGCGCCGTCTAGGCACTCGGGACTAAGCTCATTGTCTCCGAACGAGCCGAGCAGCTCGCTTATGAGGATGTCGACTTTCTCAGGTACCTCCAAAGTCCGCATGTCGCCGTACAGCAGCTTGACCTTTTCATCGCCCCATTCAACTCGGTGGCGCTCCTGGAGGCTGCGTACTAACCCCGTCAGCACGGCTCGGACGGAGCATCTTACGAAGGTATACTCACGTTACATAGGCGTTCGGGTTCTTCTCCACCGCGTATACAAACGCGTCGCGTTTTGATCGCTCGATCGCTTTGAGGGCCCGAGCAACGAGAGGACCACGGCCGGCTCCGGCAACGCATAGGGTGCTGGGGTCATCTCCGAGTCGGCATTAGTGAGCGACCGAGTCATGAACGGATTACATACACTTTGCCCGGATTTGGCCATTCCGACAAGGCCAGGAATATTGCCTGCAATGCTGACATATAAACAGAGAAATCGAGTAACAAATAATACAGACGTCACCTCTTCGTAATTACGGTACTTCACCGGGTCTTGCTCGAAGGTCTGGTATGTGATACTCTGCAGGTTGTCCATAAGGGGCTTCCACAGGGTCAGTCAAGATCCGACAAGTACGTCTCACACTGTGCAATGCTGACCTGCAAGGGTGCCTGCAGATAGTCTTGATACCCCTGAGCGAAGTTTTCAACGGTCCCTGCGGTTTGTGCAGCCTTCAAGGCAGGGCTAGTTTTCTCCAGGTGCCGGATATACTGAGCGTACGCCGCCTCCCCTCCTCGCGAATGCTTCTTCGCCCTTGTTCCGGAGAGGATGACGTTGGGTTGCAGCTTATGGAGAGACGACCGGTCAGCAAAGCTCATAGAAGAGGTTATTGTTTTCGTATACCTTCATGATATCGCGTATGAACGACTGCGCGCCTTTTGTCATTACAGGATAACCCTTCGCATTGGCAATGAAGGCTGACGCTGGAAGCCATAAATGCCGTACAGGCTCCGCCAACCATTGATCGAGAACACTCGATGACAATGGCAACGGCGGGGTGAGGTCCAGGGCTGCCGAGACACGGTGAGTTAAACGTCATTCCCATACCAGTAACAGCCCTTACCCAAGGTGAGCCTCGGGTTGTAATCACATATCGTTCGGATGGTATCCCACATTTCCCAGGTTGTCATATTGGACTCGGGGGGCGTCCCTCCCGATACCGTTTCGGAAGTGCGCGACTCCACTGGCGACGGAGATCGCGACGGGGTCTGGAGTACGGAGGTCGGATCATAGATGGGGACGCGAACGGACAGCTCCATGAACGGAATGCTGGCCAAACACGCGTTAATGGCGCGTGCGTAGGAGCCGACTTGAGAGCGATTGCTCGGCGGAGGAAGGATGGCGCATTGCGCGTTCAGATAGGATGCGAACGCCAGCTCTTGGTGCAAAGCCTACGTGCAGCGAATATGGTAGTATCATGCGATTACAGGTGCACATGAAACGGAGAGTTGCGTGATTAGACACAACACAGGGTTCAATCAATGCACACACTCACGATTTCAGCGTCATGGCGAACCCAGTCGTCAGACGCGTCCAGCTCCAACCAATCCGAGATTAGCGGAATCAGACACTCCGCCTCCTCTACGGTAGTATAGCAGCATGAGGAAGAGTGGGACGGTGCAGTAACGCGGAAGCAAAGAGCAACTCACCGAGCCGCGAGAGCGTCACCTCGTCGCGGAAGAACGCAGGCTTGGATCTCCATGCCTCCGCGCGCTGCTCAATTGCTTGGTTGTCCTGGGATTTCTCCGGGTTGAGAATACAAAGCTCTCTCCACCGCGCCTTCCATTTTTCGTTGGCGAGGGGGAAGCAGACGGTGTCATATCCTCCGTTACGGGCATCGGATGTCGCTCGCAGGGCAGGTGTGTCGTCGCCGAGATCGCCGCGCTGCGCGAGCTCCGCGATGTCTTCCAGAGTATAGTGACTACAGAAAGCAGGCATTTTGTGAGGTCCCGATTGTGCAGTGTACTAGAGCATTGACGAGATGCAGCAATAAGACCGGCGATGTATGATCGTCCTCCGCAAGAGTATTCAACGGTGAAAGGCATCTTATCGCCGAAGATACAGATAGACGCCCGACGCGATCGAGAAAGTGATCGGCACTGTGCACTGTCCGTCGCGGAGGTAGTAGTGGGAGCATATACAAGGCGAGACGGCACGAGAGAGGGCGGCAAACGAAATTCTTCACGAGCTCAAGATGAAGAGGCCCTATCAGACAAGATCGTATGCAAGAGTTATATACTGTAGTCTCTCGATGAACCTGTGGCCCGCACGGCTCACTTTCAGCTGCCGTCCGTCCTCGCTCTCTTCACATCGTCGCTGCCTCGTTCTTCTCTGGTCTCGCCGCCCCCTTCCGCGCTCATACCATAGCCAGTAACCATCCCCTCGATGACTGCCCGACCGACAATTTGTCGCAGCTCGTCATCCGATGCCTCCCGTCCTTCCGCCTCCGCGCGCTGCATCACGGCCTGCACGTCTTGTAGCAGGGAAGACGTGAGGTTTTCCGATGCGACGTTCTGCGCATGCTGAGATGGGTTCTCGTGCATCTCGACGGGTGCAGCTTCCGCGCCGCCGGTGTTTGTGCCGCCGAGGTTTTCTAAATATGCCGCGACGGCGGGGAAGTCTTCCTCAAGGTATTGTGCAGGCTGCGACACTATTGAGTATCATGCAGGTGAGATGAATTACAAACGGACGTACGGAGATTCCTTCGTCATTCTGGCGGTTGACAGTCGCCCCATGTTCTACCAGGAACCTGGCAGTTTCGATGTTCTCGACCACATACAGCGGTGTATCGCCGTCGTTATCGGTGACATTCACATCTCCGCCTACAAAGCTGTTAAAAACATCTTTCTAGTATGTGATGTTGTGAACGCACCCCGAGAGATGAGGTACTCCAGAACGTTGAGGTGTCCGTAGGACGCAGCCGCGTGCCTGGGAAAACAAGTCACAACGAGCAGATCAAGCAAGTCTGAAAGATACTCGCATCGGCGTGTATGTGTTCGGATCGGGCATATTAGGCGACATCGCTATGAAATCATGTTAAACGACTCGAGCCAACAGGAGCGCGGCGATCTCACAAACAGTGTACTTCGATCAGCTCCTGGATCGCGGCGTAGTTAGCGGTGCTCATTTATACGGAGACGGAGCACCCTCACCCTCACTCGCTCGAGATCGCCGTCTCCGGCAGCGACCCAAATGTTCTTCTCATGTTGTACGGTGGTCGGGACAGGCATGATTGTGGTAGGATCGAAGAAAGTTCCTGACCGCAAGCGCCCATGAAGACGATCGAGCTGAGCCACGTGCTTACCCCGGATTAGACTCACCACCTGCACCAACCGTTGAGCTGCCTTCAGTCCATGTTCAGCACTTGTAGTCGCGACTACTCACGCGGGATTGTCTCCGATCGTCATAAGGGTAAATGAGTACTCCTCAACGGTCTCTCATTTCCGCATACACTTCTTGAGTTTGGTGGAAGGGGGGGATGCCTCTGACCCTCCGCCAGCTCGGTGGATAGCGCTTACGAACGGACCACCGCATACTTACATGATTCTCCGATAACTATTGCCAAGAGCTCATTTCATTGACGTGCCACCATGGTAGAAGGTTCATACTCCTCATCCGCGCCACGCACCGGGCAGCTTTCGGGTGAAGAGACGGCAGTCTCGCTCGCCGGTGCGGGAACCGCTATGTGGCAGCGTGAAGTTCCTACCAGGATGACAGCTTCGGCCAGAGTTTTACATATATTAAAAGCTCTTTGAGGCCATCTGCGAATGCATGTAATCCGAGTGCTAGTAATATTACGCGGAGCGCTGGTCATACCATCAGTGGCTGCACCACAAGCGATGGCTGAGATGGTCGTCTGGCTTGGAGCAAATGAAGACCACATCGGATGACTGTCAGTAATGCTCTGTAGGAACGGACCACCTCACATCGCAAGACCAGTCATATTTTCATGCTTCGAGAGAGGTACACCGGACAGCATTGCATGAGGCGGGCAGCATCGCAGAGAGTTCCTTGTTCGCCGACGTGCTCATGATGGAATCTCGAGAAGCGGATCTGCGATCGGAGACTAGATCTTCGAATCCGCGCCGACTAGCGCCCCGGGGAGCGGGGGACAGATTACGTCGGCGATTTATGCTGTCATTTTCCCAGATCTGCGCTGGACGCTGTGCACAACATTTCATACGCTGCGGCGCGGTGGTAGAGTGCGGGTACGGTGGTGGATCGGGGGTGCCGGGCGCTGCGCAGGCGGGCGGGTGCTGTGAGGCGGGGGAGGAGGTCGGGTCGGAGAACGCGCGTTCTGGATCTGTGTAATTGAGATCAAATTCGGGGGTGGGATCTAACCAAATAAGTGCGCGTCCGAGTCGGGACGGGCCTCCTGATGGGGGCGGCGGTGGTGAGGTGTGACTGACTCGCTGCGTGCGCTGGCAGCGGGCGAGAGAGACGCGACGGGGGCGGGGTGGGCTGCGGCCCGCTGGGAGCAACGAGGGAGGCGGGGCGGGCGGGAGTGTGGAGGACGCTGTATGCAGCGAGATAGGCTTTGTTGATCGAATCGAGGGCGGGTGCCGAGGATATGGCATATGCGACTTTGGCCAAGCGAGCGTCAAGGGCGGTGTTGAACCTTGTCCATCCCAGGCCCAGCTGCAGCGGCAGCTGGCGGAATCCGTGCGGGCGCCCCTGTCTGTCGCAACCTCCCGTGCTGAGTTGGAACCGACCGCTCTCCTCCTCCAGGCCGTCCGCTCCTTAACCTCGATCCATCAGGATCAGCTGCACCCTGCCTCGTTCCTCCGTCTACCTTACTTCATTCCTTAACCTCCACGCCTCGTATCCTACACGCTTCCTAGTCGTACCTTATCCTCAAGCCATGAGTTTTCTGGCCTCCCACCAGCGAGGCTACGACTCTCTTTCCCACAACGACCTCCCCCATCACCCCTCGGTTCACGCCGCCCACCCCTCCCGCGTCCCCATGCACGCCCTCTCCTCCTTCGACAATCTCTCACCGCACTCCTTCTCCCAGGTGCCCTCCGGATCTATGCTCCCAAACCCCGCGCAACCGTCCCAGGTCTCCGATCGTTCGACCATCGGCTTGCCGAAGGTAGGGGAGACCAGGTGTTGTGAGTTCTTCCCCGCTCACCCCAGCGATCGTTCATCGATCGAACCCAACCTCCGAGACCTACTCCGTCCACATGCTTACCCCCGCCATACACAGACTGGACTCTCCTCACCTCCGACCTACACTTCCTCTACCTCGATCCCGTCCTCGCTAGCCACCTAGGCGAGCAAGCCGAGTACCTTGTCGGCAAGTCCCTGCTCGACTATGTCCACCCGGATGAACAGGCATCAGCAAAGGTCGATCTTGGGGCCGTTCTGGAAAGTAGGACTTTACACGGCAGCGTTACTCGGTGAGTGGCCTCCCTTCTCGTCGCATATATCCTGATTAACGTTGACCGGCCGTGCTCAGGGTCCGGTACTCTCGACTCTCGCGAGTTCGCAGACTATTGGGATACAATGGCCCAGCGCCGGCGTGGTCCGACGCTGACAAGATTGCTGTGGATGCCAACTATATGGCGGTAGACATCGTCATCAATTACGCCGCTGACAATCTAGTCCTCTGCTTCCATCACGCAGTCGTCGACCTCACCCCACGCGACAACGACGAGCACAACAAAACGTGCTGGACGAATTGGTGCGGCACGCCCACATTCAGTATGGAGCAGGTCCAGCTCCTATACCAGCGGCTACAGTCAGCCATCCCCCAGCCGCCTACCGTTTCCCGCGTGTTTCAAATTCTCCTGAACCAACCCGGCCGTCCATTGTGGCTAAGTTGGCCCTTGGAGCGCCCCGGCGAACCGACATCCAAGGACTTCGCAAGGTTGGCCGAAGACGTACAGATCAGCAGCTCCGGGACCGACGCCAAGACCAGCTGCACGCGGCGGTACAAGGCCTGCCAGATCATGGATTTTGGGATGGGAGATAAGCGGGAGGTCGAAAGCATATTTATACCTCATGGTTTGTGCGCTCTCATCTGCCTCGCGCGGACACCGCCTAACGTGCTATTCGATACTTTGCCGCAGGGGCTATTATTTTCGCCTGTCACAAAATTGATTCTTACCCCCGCGGCAACGTCGTTGGTGGCAGTGGCCTACAGCACCTCGGGTACCACTCAAACAACTACGCCACTCAAGGTCCTCAGTACTACGACCCGCAGCCACAGAACCTCTCTTCTTCCCATATGTCCTCCGTTCCCCCTTACAACTATAGCCCCCAACCTCAACAGCCGATGTCGTCCTCATATCCCCCCAACGCCTGGGTGCACATGGAACCGACAGACTCGCAAAGCCAGTACGCGCAATGGGCACCAAGCTCTCTGCCAAACGGAGCACCAGTTAGCAGCATGCGCTCGTCGTCGTACTCGGCACCACCACCGCCCGCCCCGCCACAACACCACTGGTCCTCGCAACCGCCCTCGTACCTGGAAAGCGGGTCACCTGTGTCGCCTTCTGTCGGCCCGTCGGCGCCTAGTCCGACGAGCTTGCAGTTCTCGACGTCAGGGCCTGCTGACCACGAAGAGCAATCACCTCCGTCCCCGCCTGCTGATTTGGTGCCTCCTCCCCGGTCTGGACGTCGCGGCAGCAAAGAGACGTACACCAATGGGCGTACGGCGGGTAATCCTCCCATTGGCGTTACGAAATGTGCCAGCTGCAAGGTAACGCACAGCCCCGAATGGCGAAAAGGACCGAGCGGGAAGAAGGACCTCTGCAACGCGTAAGCTGCCCACGTTCCCGTTGTCATGTCTGCGCTGTGATCGCTGACGTCTCCAACTTTTTACAGATGCGGCCTACGCTTCGCGAGGTCTCGCGCAAAGAAAGAGGGAGGCAGTCAGCGCCGTCGCAAGGATCGCGCGATGAGCACGTTGTCTGTGAAGCCTGCCCCTTCACCCTCGGCGTCTCCCGTTAGCGCCTCATATCCCGGCATGCGGCGCGGCAGTTACTTCGAGGACAGCTCGTTCCTCTCGACTTCTTCCGCGGGTTCAGGGTCCGGGAACGACAGCTTCTCTCACGGCGCTGCGTTCGAGGGCATGTCCACGCCCTCTCCCTCGCCTCCATCAGGGGGCATGCATTACGTCCCTGGCCAGCCGGTCAACTACAACCCTCCGATGCAGGCAGAGCGGCAGCAGAACTATGGTGGACATGCCAACCAGTTCTACTCTTTGCCCCCTCCCTCGCAGGGAATGCAGCAACCCGGCGTGCAGCACCCCGCCGGGAACGGTCACTCCTCGGTCCCGCCTTCGCGCCTGGATACGATCGTGCCCTTCCCCAATCGCCTCTCCCCTCTCGTATCGCCCTCGTCGCCTGCGTCGAATTCTCCGCTAAGCGCGGGCCTTTCGGCGTCTTACGAGCGCGATAAACGGCAGGAGCGGGAGCAGCACGAGCAGCTGATGATGTCGCAGCAGCTTGGCCCGGACCACCCGTATCGCATGCAGCAGCAGAAGCCGCCGAGCTATATGGGTCGCGATCCGCAGTTCTGAACGTGAAACACAACCCTGAAAGCATCCCTCCACCCTTCCTCCGCCGCGGCACCCGTCTCTTCTGCCCTCTCGCTCGCTCTCTGCATTCAAGAATCAGGCTTCGCATGCCCAATCACGAGTTCTGTGTAATGAAGATAATGGATGGTATGGGACATCACGCACTGCACGAGCCGCCCGCAATGTAGCCTCGCACGCGTCGCACGTCCGCGCCCGTCCGCGCCCGGAGCGGCGTACCGTCGGTTGTTCGCTTTTGTTGGTATTTATCCTCTGTGTTCTCCTTCGCACGATCGCTAGCTTGCTAGTCATCGTTTGGCATTCCCCCGGAAGCGTACAATTCGCTAGTTCGTATGGTCTCTCGTGTACTGTAATAATCGACGCCGCCAACGGCAGATGTTCTCTCTTCGGTAGGCTTGTATGGAATGAATTATTGGGAGCAATAAAGGTACGAGGGCGGGAGATAATTCATAGACGCCTGAAGGGGCGGCGTTAGTGCTCAACATTGCGCGCGTCTTGGCGGGCCCGACGGATCGAGGAGGATCTTGTTGGTCCAACGTCATTCGCGCCCTCTGCCCAGATGGTTACGGCATGGTGGTGGTGGTCCCTTGGCTTACTCACGTTGGGCTAGGCACCACAGCGGATTTGGGAGAGGCTGACAGGAAGAGGAAGTCGACTCATTATTCTTGGACATCTCGCCGGAGCGGCAGCTCGGAGGCGATCAAGATCCAGTTGGTGCCGAGTGCGGGGAACCCGAAGCCCGCTCGAGCGTCCTGCGTGATCTCGGAGAGCGAGCACAAGCACTAACTGGAACCACGGCGTGAACGAGTCCTATCAGAGTGAGGCATACTCCGTAGAGCAGCCTGGCTGCATTCAAGTACAGTACCCCCTCCTGCAATGAGCCTGGTTATCATGTCCGGAGCCATCTGATCATGATCCCGAGCGCGTCGCGACGCGTCTATACGCCATGTCACGTGCATGACGCGCCAGTGGCGTCAGAGGTATCGGCGCTCGCCTCGGCCTTTCATCATCATCGGCCACCACTCGACCAGAGCCTTCGATCGCTCGTCTGCCACATCCCGCCGCATCTGCCTCCCACACTCGTTTCTGCCATGACATCCCTCGATATTGCAGAGAAAACCATTTCCGTAGAACCAAACTCCACTGGTCAGGATGCCATTGCGGCGGACGAGGCTGTTGCGCCTGAGAAACCCCAGGCTGAGACGGCAGTTGCCCCCGCTGAAGCACGGTACGTAGCACGCGAGTATCCAATAGCGATTGATCGTTGAGCGGCTTGGTGTTATGACAGACAACAAGGTGCGCGAGTAGAGGTAGTCAGACAACCCGCGCAAGGGGAGGGCTCGAGCGGGGAGGAGGACGATAAGGAAGGCGAGGAAGAAGAGATCGAGGACTCTCAGATCCTAGAGGATCTCCCGGACGAGACGGAGGTATGTTCCAGCTGTTCTCATGACAGCTCGGAGGCGGATTGAGCCCATTGCGCTGCAGGATATCGAACTCATTCATTCGCGACTGAACTCGAACAGCATCAGCAAGCTCGGTCTGCAGCGATTCGGCCGACACCTGAAGCGACTATGTCTCCGACAGAACTTCATATCGCACCTCGACCCGGAGGTCTTCGGCGCGCTCACGCAGCTGGAGGACCTGGACTTCTATGATAACAAGATCAAGCACGTAGGCCCTGCTTTCAATAGCATGGGTAACCTCAAGTGAGTAGGCAGTTCCTTGCTACCAGGGCCACTTGAGGATGCGCAGGACGCGTGAACTTAACGTAGCGATTCAGGACGTTGGACCTGTCATTCAACCTCCTCAAACATGTACCTGAAGAGCTTGAGTCCCATCTCAAGTCGTTGAGGACTGTCTTCTTCGTGCAGAACAGGATATCGCACATCACGAACCTGACGGGCCTAGGCGCGACTTTGAGGAGTCTAGAGCTTGGTGGGAACAGGATCCGCGTGAGTATCCTGAATGTTCGTGTATAGCCTCTGAGGCTCATTGTATCGAGCAGAAAATTGAGGGCTTAGATGCGCTCGTGAACCTGGAAGAGCTGTGGCTAGGCAAGAACAAGATCACCAAGCTAGAGGTATATCCCTATTGCACAACGCGAACACGTTGTATGTACTTACGATTATTCAGGGACTGGACAAGCTAAAGAAGCTTAAGATTCTGTCTATACAATCCAACCGCATAACTAAGCTGGAAGGCCTAGAGGGTTTGGAGAACCTGGAAGAGCTATATCTCAGTCATAACGGCATTCCCAAGCTAGAAGGACTCGAGAAGAACGTGCGTGACTGCGCTGACATGGTACCGTGTCCTCTCTGACGTCCACTTGAAGCTCAAGCTGCGCACACTCGATGTGGGGAACAACTTCATCGAGACCCTGGAGAACGTTTCGCAGCTGACAAATCTGGAAGAGCTTTGGGTGAGGTCTATTACGACCGAGCAGTCTTAGGACTTCTCCTCACAACGCCCTACCCTACAGATCAATGACAACAAGATATCCTCGCTGCAGGATCTTGAGTCTCAGCTCAAGCACATCACAACTCTTGAAACAATATATCTGGAGGGCAACCCAGTACAGTCCGTAGAGGGCGCTCACTACAGGCGAAAGGTCATTCTGGCATTGCCGCAGATACAGCAACTAGACGCCACGTACGTTGTCCTCTCGCTCAGCCGTATTCGCAGGGCCTAACTCCTTGCAGATTCGTTAAGCAGCCCGTGGGCTGAGGATAGCGACTTCCTGGCAAGCCATGCCTCCTCGCAGGCCACGGTCGGCCTGCGGTCGGCGTGGTGCTGAGGCAGCCTCTCGCTCACCTCGCGTTCCTTGTATCACATACCCCCACAACTCCATGTACCATCAGATCTCCAGGGACGGACGATCGAGTGCCTACACCGATCGCGCTTCGTAGAATCTTGGATGATGCCCGTACGCCGGCGCGATCGTTCGGGCCCCGAATCACGATGTTGCAAACGATCGCCGAGAGACTCCAGAGAGGCCCCGAAGCCCGAAATACAGGACCCGGTGTGCACCTGCTAAATGTTCCGCTCGTCGTATGGGTGCCGTACGCTGTTCGGCGCGCTGGCTGGCTGGCTGGAGTGCTCGATATGCTGGCTTGGGGATTTTGGGTTCAGCACAGCTCAGCACCCGGCCAGGGCTTTGTCTCGGATCTTTCCCTTAGTGCGGCCTGGCGGAATATGAATGTGCACGGATGACCCTAGATGTCAGCAGGAATGAAGGCGCGAATGAGTGCACGTATGTTACATAGTTCCAGCGGATGCAGAGTCAGGTTAAGGTACCCAGGACTATCGTTCATGCACCAGAAGCGTGGACTTTGTTGAGAAGAAGTCGGTCGATGCCGCGCTCGGCCATCGCAGCAGCATAAGATGCGTGTTGTTTGTGCTTGTTGTGCAAGAGCTTCATCGCTTACGCCGACGCCTCCACGTGAGCGCGTCCTAACCACCGTCCGTCATCTGCTTTCCCCGCACTCGTTCTTCTGTGCTATCCCGATGCCTCCGGTGGACAAGGCAAAGGCCGCGGGTGTCAGCGCGAGCTCTTTCTTTGACCTGAAGGCCGAACTTGCGAAGAAGGAAGAAGAGTTCACGAAGAACAAGGCTGCGGGGAAGGCCAACGCCATCGTTGGCGGGGTGAAGCGCAATGACAAGGTGTGCCCGACCCGCACGACGGAGATTTGACTCAACAGTTCGTCTTATGTCACTGTGGTACAGAAATTGTCAAAGTGGGCCAAGGCCAATGCGGGAGTACAGGCTCGCGCTGCGCGCGACATCGAGCTCGAGGCGGTCAGCCAGCCCACGCTGGAAAGCGCCCGTGCCATCCTCGAGCGGAAGGCGAAGATATACGACAAGCTGAGCAAGGGGAAGAGTGGCGGGCTGGATGAGAAGCAGTATGATGCATTGCTAGTCGACGTGAGTGCCCACTATGGGCTGCGGCGCCACAGCTGTGCTGATCATGTTGCGTGAAATAGTTCGAGCAGAAAGGCATCGAGCCGTACTTCGAGTCGGACAGCGACGATGTGGACGAGTCCTTGACGGTGCCCCTACCGCCCCAGGAAGCAGAGGTTTGTCTCAAGCGCGCATATATGCGGAGGAGGAATGACTCAAGATTCTTGTACAGGACGACCCCGTCATGGAGTACGAAGACGAGTTCGGCAGAGTACGCACAGCGCGCCGTTCTGAGATCCCTCGCCATCTGCTGCCGCAACCTGAGAAGGAGAAGGAGGAAGACTTCGAGTGCGTGTTCTCTCATCTATCGCTTGGAGTTCTACTTACGCGTCCTACATCCAGCCCTTACGTGATTTGTGAGTCCTCTCGCTCGATCATCCGTCTGCTGATAGCTTACTATCTATCTCAGATAACCCCGTGAACCACTTTCCCGTCTACGAGCCCTCGGCTGAACGAGTGGAGAAAATCCGCGCCGAGTTCTCTGAAGAGAACAATCCTCTGAACATCCACTATGACGCCAGTCGCGAGGTCCGCGCCAAAGGCGCAGGTTTCTACCAGTTCTCAGCCGACGAGGAGACGCGCCGGAAGCAAATGGAGGAATTACGGAGGGTACGAGAGGAGACGGAGCGGAAGCGTGCGGAGGTCGGTGCGGAAGACGTACGTCCGGGCGAGGTGGAGGGTATGAGCACGAACACAGAGGCTGGTGCGGTCCCAGCTAAGAGTCGAGCGATGGAGAAGCGGAAACGCGAGCTGGAAGAGCGGAGGAGGCTGTTAGAGGCAAAGAGGAAAAAGGTTGGCGGTGAGGACGACGCGAGCGCCGCGAAGGCGTCTCCGATACCCCAGAGTGGGGGAAGTGCCCCGACCTCCATCACGACCGTGACACCCTCTGCGGACCCCTTCGCTGCTCTAGAGGCTCGGTCGATGGACACGAAGGGGAAGGGCAAGATGGAGGAGCCAGCAGTCAACGCGGCGGATGCATTCTTGGCGCAACTTGAGCAAGACATCATCAAGGGCAAAGGGCGATGAAGGTCAGTCATCCTCATATCCTCCTGGAGTACCGTTAAAGCACCAAGCTCATTCTGTTTGTATAATGGCGCGAATGGCATCCTTTGCTTCCCGTACAAGACGCTCCGGGCAGACCAAACTGTACCGCCCGCTCTCCTGGACGTACTCGACGTGCTCCTCTCCCCTCTTCGTCATCCGCCTCCTCACCTTCTCCCTTCCCTCAAGCACGTCCATCATGAACGCCTTCGTCGAGCGCAATACCTCCAACGCAGGGCCAGCCGCCGTCTTGTGTCCACAATTGATCAAGACCGCGCCGCCTTTCCCGGATCCCTCCACGAGCGCGATCAGGCTGTCGACGGTCTTCAGCCAGACGACGATGCTGCCCTCGTTCGGGAAGATGATTGGGGCCCATTCGTACAAGGTGTCGCCGACGTAGAGCATGCTCTCTCCTTCGTCCCACAGCGCGAGCTCGTCGGGCGTGTGTCCTGGCGTGTGCAGGAGCGTCACACCGAGCAAAGTGCCATCAGGAGAGAGAACTGGCGAGAGGTGCGCTTGGAGGGAGGGTGTGTAGGATGGTGTACGGATCCCGAGGTTTGCGCACAGGGAGTGTTTGGGCAGGTTTACTGGCGAGACGAACGCCGGGTCGTATTTGGACGCTAGTATCGGCGAGTCCTTCGCGAATTGCTCGACACCCACTGCAACGACCGTTTCGCATCAGCTACTGTCCTGATCACCCTCGGACTGGACGACGCACGGATATGGTCGTAATGACAATGGCTCAGCACGACGACATAACGCATTCCCCCGCCCTCATTCAGCGGCCTCCCCTCGTTATCCTGCACAGGTGCCCGCTCGATGAACTCGCGCAGGCGTGTGAAGGACGCGTCTGGCGCGCGCGTCGCACCGCCGCACCCGGTGTCGAGCAGGAGGAGGGTACGCGCGTCGGGGACGAGCTTGGCGTAGATGAAGGGGTGCTCGTCGTAGATGTCGTCGATCTCGGTGATGAGGAAGGTGTAGGGCGTGAGGCGGCGCGCGGTGAATGCCGCCTCGCCTTGGGTTGTGCATGTGCTGGGCTCGGCTGTGGGGTGCATGTTCCGGCTCTGCTGTGATTTGTCTGCGCGCGGCTGATCCTGATGGTAGTCTCGGTTTGAGGGAGATAAGCTACCGTCCTAGTGCTTACATCGTGTGGCGTCCGAGCGTGTGCGTGAGTATGGGTACTACTCTACAGTAGCGAGCTACTGCTGCTGATTCCCATCCATGGCCAGCCTGTGTACAGTGTGAATACATGTCCACCAATATTCCGATCGAATGCATCCCGCTCCTCCGAACATATAATACACGCCACATTGTCATCGCGTTCTACCACAACGGCATCCATCACCCACCCGACACCGGACATATCACCGCGACCTCCTCCCCACCCCTCAGCACGACGCGCGCCGGGTCGTCCACCATCTCCTCGCTGACCGCCCACTGGCTCTGCTCGAGCACCTGCCGGAGGTCCGTCCCCGGATGGCGCGCAGCAAGGACGTCCGCGAGCGCCGTCAGCGGGAAGCCTGGGCTCCCTACCGGCGATGCGTGCATGATTCAGTATTGATGAGTATCAGACGTGCATTTGGGGCTCGAAGGTCTGGAGGGGCTCAGATACGTACTCGCGGAGTCGTCGTTGCCGTCGTTCTCGGCGGGTGGTGGAGGCGTGGATGGGAGAGGGACTTGCTCGGTCGTGAGCCCTGTCGCGGTGGACGCGGCGGCGAAGTAGAGCACCGTGATCGTGCGTGTCGGGGAGCTGCTCGCAGCGGTGGTGGTGGACATGGTGTGGTGCAGCAGGATCACCCTTCGTAGTGGTTGTGGCGCACGTACGCACTCAAAGGGAGGATCGTAAGTCGATCGCGGGTTGCAGACGCTCCCGAGACAGAGGGTCGCTCAGGATGCTCAGATGCCATGGAAGTCCGAGCGGTGTAAGGACGAACTCACTTTACTTCTCTCGAGCGTTCTTATGTTTACAGCGTACTCTTCATTCCCTCCAATGAAGCAGCAGGCGAGGCATGCCGGTGTCCCAGATGTGCAACCCGAGTGAACAGATACGTCCCAAGCAACCCAAACCCACATGGTAGCATTCTAACACAGTGAATCCCGCGTTGTATATAGCGGAGGACCGCAGCTCTCTCACCGGACCCCGCGTAAGTCTTCTAAATCGCTTGTCGTCGCCCCGCTCCCCGCATCCCAACGCCCTCCCTATCACACCGAAGCGTGCTCGCGCGCGCGGCGATCTACCTAGGCGCGAGTGGCCTGAGCTCCATCGTCCACCAGATCGGTTTCGTCGTCTTCACGGACACGACGGGTTCTTCCGGTACGAGATGATTCGACGTCGAGACCATGCCGTCGAAGCATGATAGGTGCTCCGCTGTTCTCCGAGTCAGCACTAGCATGGCAGAGGAGGTGCGGGGACGCACTGAGGTTCCATCGGAGACCTGTGGTCGTCAGGATGGTCGAGTCTATACCTACGGGTAGGAGGCCGCACGTGGGACCGAAGAGGGTATGGTCGATCTGGATACGGTGTTCGCCCTACGATGGGATACGCGAGTCAGTCATTGGAACGGGTGCTCGAAGGTGAAGATGCACGTACTGCATCGAGCAGCCACGCTACGTTGTCGTCCGTGATCACGAAGGTGCGCTTTCGACTCCTGCGGAGCTTGTGTAGGAAGGAGAGGGTGTGCACGGTCTGGTCGAGACGACCACCGAAACCACCGAGGATGACTATCGTGTTTTGCTGCCAGGGCTGAGCGACGCTGATTGAGGGCAGAAGAGCGGCGAGCGTACCTCGACATGCCGCTCAGCCTTCTCGTCCTCGACGAGGGCAGCAACGCATTTCATGAGATCGGTGGCATACTGGTCATCGTCGCGGACGATGCGCACACCGCGAGACGAGTAGTAGGCGCGGACGTCGTCGCGGATGGAGTCGAGATCGCCTTTGATCAGATCGGGAGTGAACCTATGAGGCAAAGTTCGCGTGCGGTGAGGACGCGATCAGGGTGAGAGAAGGGCAGGAGGTTACGTACGAGGGCAAGCACGACTCACAGGTGCCGCTTGTCTTTGCCATCGTGGGAGACGAGGAGGTCGTGGAGGCGGTTCGCGCCGCCGTCTGCGCATGCGTGCCATCTGGAGGCGTGCCAGACGCGGTCGAGGAGGGGGAAGGAGAAGGGCTGGTTGAGGATGATGAGGGCGTTGCGGTGGACGCGGAGGGGGTCGAGGAAGGAGACCTCCCAGGGCGTGAGCGAATACGCTGCAGAGCCAGAGTCCGAGGCCATGAGGAGAGCTGCAGGGAGAATACTTTACTGTATAGGCGCACGCGTCGCGCGTCGACTGCGGGGAAGCGCGGGCACGTGCCACATAGGCCGCATTGGGAGGGTCGTGTCCTCGGGTGAAGAGTTGGGGATCCCGGGCACGATGGACTCGTCTTGCAGCTGTCTCCCACCAGCGACTCGCACGGGCCATGGACAGGCTCCACGACCACCACCAGTCCTACTCCTGGCACCAGGTCCGTCCTCCTCTCCTTGCCCCCGCCCCAAGCTCATCCCATCCACCGCATACAGTCCCACGACCAGGTCAGTCCAGAACGCCCGCCGCAGCTCGCGGCCAACTGACGGATGCGCATATAGGCGACCGTGCTCCTGCTTCTGCCGTATGACACCGTAGAGGACGACGTCTCCGTGAGTTTATCCTCGTGTCTTGCCCGCATGCACCCGCCTCACGAGCGGCGCGCCCCAAGGTCATCATCGAAGATGAATATCTCGTAGCAGGTGTCCTGGGACAGCCACCAGTGGTCAAGGTGCGCCCTTGTCTGAGCTAGGATTGCTGACCGGGACCGTGGCCTCATCCGTGCTACAGGGAAAGCTCTACGGCAAGGTCGACACCTCTGCCTCCGTCTGGCAGCTCGAGCCTCGTGCTTCCCGCGTTTCACAGCGCGAACGCACCACATCCACCACCTCAAGTGGCTCCACGCAGTCCTCCTACGCCTTCGTCTCCGAGCCCGAGATCTCGAGCAGCTTCGCCGCCTCCCTCGAAGCGGGTCTCATCTCCGGCTCAGACGCAGACTCCGCCGTCCTATCCTCGCCTGCCCTCTCCTCTCCCATCTCCTCATCCATCGACGAGCGCCTCAGTTCCTCCGGCTACGACCTTCGGCACCAGCGCCGCTCACGACTCTCCGTCTCCCCGCCCGCACGGCAGGCGCAGCGGATGAGCCATGTGTCCTCGTACTCGTCACTCGAGTCTCTGCATACAGGGGCGGGACGGCTGCTCACCATCCATCTCGAGAAGGCCGAGTCGGTAATATGGCCGTCGCTCATCGTCGGGCCGGTCCCCGAGAGCATATCCCCTGTGCCGAGCAATATGTATCCCTGGACGACCAGCGTGACGGAGGAGGCGAAGTATAACATGGACCCGACGAGCTTGGCTCTGATCGCGCTCGACTTGCACGATATCCGGAAGGCGAAAGAGGACGCGTTCGAATACTTTATGTGCGTTCTTTCCTCCTACCAGTCGTATATGCCGTCTAACATGATAGCAGTCGCGCATGGCACCAAGCACACCTCCCCTCCGCCGCCATCCGCCTTGCGACGCACTACCTGCCCCTCCAAACCCTCATACCCGAGTCCTCAGAAGCAGCCCCCGACTCGCCCACCTCCTCTGTAGTCACAGTCTCCACCAAATCCTCCCGCGCGAAGCCCGCTCCGCCCGCCCAACCGCCCACCCCCACCCCGTCCACGTCTACCTCCTTCGCCTCCACGTCCGCCTTCGACTCCGCCCTCAAACTCAGCTCCGTGCCCCCGCCCCGGCCACCTCCCTCACTCAGCATTTCCCCGGGAACGGAAGAATACTATCTCGCGCGGCTCGGCGGCGCCCCCGGGCTGGCTCAGCTCTTCCTCGCCGCGGGCCTCCTCCACCTCGAAGGTGCAGCGACCGCCCTCCTCGCATCGTCTTACGCGGGCCTCTCCGCCCTCCGCGCGCCCCTCGCCGTCTCCGGCCCCGGACCGTCATCAACGAGCGCAGGCAGCGGAGGAGGGGCGGGCCTAGACGCGTGGCGGCGCGACCGCGAGCAGGCGGCGCTGTTCTTCAAGCGCGCTCGGTCGCTCAGCCCGACGCTCGACGTACCCCTCCTCCCCGCCGAACCGGAGTCCGAGTACAACTCGGGCGCGGAGAGCGGGAATGGCGACGGCGACAGCGGCGGGCGCGTCTCCTCGCCCTCGCAGGCGTCCGAGCCTCCGCGCGTGCAGAGCCAGAGCGCGAGTGCGGCGTGCGAGCAGCGCCCGCAGCGCGCACAACGCCGTCGGGGAGACCGAGACCGGGAGCGGGACCGCCACTCGCGCACGACGCCCGCGCAGCTCGAGATGCCCACGCTCGACGTCCGGCGGCCGTCCATCGCGCCCGACGCGCCGCTCCCGCCTATCCCTTCTGTGCGGCGGCGACGCGCGCCCCGGCCCTCCCTGCGCGACGAGGGCTACGACGACGACGGGGACCTGTCGAGCTCGATGCTCGAGAGCGTGCACGCGGAGCCGACGGCGGAGCTGGGCGGGGGCGAGGAAGACGATCGGACGTGGTATCTGTATATCCCGGGCTTGGTGGGCGCGGGGACCGCGTTGCTCGTCGTGGGGCTATTGAGCCTGCAGAGTTGGCGGAAGAACCAGGGTTGACGTTGATGGGGCGTGCCAGTGGTGCGTGGGCGCTCGTGCTCTGAGGATCGGTTAGGAGCGGATTTGGTTGCTTGATTGGATGGATGGATTTGACGACTTGGAACGATCTCCTTACGATTATTGCTTGTCTGCTTGACTACGATATCTGACATGTTTGTACGTGCTGGAATACCACCGTTCTGCAGAGTGCACTCTCTGCGGCCACGCAAACCGATGATGCGGGGATATCCATGTGCAGAGATATGTTATTCAACACGTAATCACAGGATGAACGGGAACGCAAGCAAATCGACGCCCAAGGGACCAACCAACGTATGCGACAGTGCGGACGAATGCAATACGAGCTTCAGCAAAGGACGGGTGAGAACGTATGAACGGCAACAAGAGAGGGTATGTACAAATGCAATGCAAGACGTAACGCGAATGCGGGTGTATGAATGGATCCAAACGTATGTATGTCTGTATGTGTGTGCGGGTGGAAGCGGAAGTGTACGAGGGTCAAGCTAGCACTGGGATGGGCCGTGGGGTATGTACACGTAACTTGAGCGGGATATGTGTGCGACAGATGAATAGCAAGGAACGTGGGGGCCGGCGCGCACCTCTTGGGGCGCGGAGCGGTGTAAATACTAAATAGCAGCGATAGCTTAGCGGAACATTAGGCCGACCTATAGACAAAAGCATCGTAGGAAACAAAGCGCAACGTCGCGCAGTCAACGGAGAACAGAAAACGACATCAGTTCCTCGAGCGAGTACCGCTTCAAGTTTTGGCCCTCGGCCGCGACCTAGAGCGCGACCTCGCCCTCGCGCCCGCATTGCTATTCCTGCTCGAGGGAGCCGGCGTAGACGCGGTCGCGTCGGCGAACGGGTGGCCCGGGGGGTGCATCTGCACGGGCGAGCTCGCGGCAGAGTTCGAGAGGCTGCTCGTGATCTGCTTGATCCGGTCGCGCTCCGCCGCGAGGTGCTGCAGCAGCATCCCGTCGAACTTCTGGATCGACTCGCGCTGGACGCGCCTGCCGCCGTCCTGCTCGGGCTTCAGCCGCCCATCCGAGCTCGGCGCGGTCGCAGGCCGCTTATCGTCTCGACCGCTGCCGACGTTCGAGCTGCTCACCCCCGCGCCGAAGGCGTACGAATGGGACGGCGACGACGGCACAGGCCCTATGGGCAAGATGGGCGACTTGGGCGCGCTCAGAATGCCCTTGCCCTTCTTAACGGAGCGCACGGACGTGAACGAGCGGCGCGTCATGCTCGCGACGTTCCCGACCGGCTTCTTGCGGTCGAGCGTGTACTGCGGGACGGGCTCCGCGGTGACGAAGCTCGGCGCGGGCGAGAGCTGCGGCGTCGAGTGGTTGCCGAGGCGCATGATCGACGGGCGCGCGCTCGAGCTCGATGCACGGTTCGAGATCGCCTGCGTGCGCGGCTCGACGAACACCTCCGCCGTCTCGACTGCCTCTGCCGGAGAGCGCGGCGGGGGCGGGTGGTTATACCGGCTGCGCGCGTGCTCGGCGCCCTCGAGCGAGAGCTCGTCCTCATCGCTGCTCTCGTCGGACGTCTCAAGGTCATCCATCGCGTTCGAAATGGTGGACTGGATCTGGTCGAAGAAGTCGGGCGACGAGGACGGCGCCGGCGCCGAGCGAATGCCCGGTTGCGGGTACTGGGTCGGGATGTGTAAGGAGAGTGGGCTACCCTGGCCCCGCCGCGCAGCGAGCAGGCCACCAGGGGAAGGGGACGGCGATGACGAAGAAATCGAGGACTGTACAGACACCTCTTGCACCTGTGCAATATCGGACGAAGGTGAGGGCACCATGATAGAGTTACCGCTCTGCGTTCCGGGGGATCGCGAGTCGCGCGTAGAGGTCGAGGGGCGATAGGTCGGGCGGATCGCCGGCGGTCGGGGAGGGGGAGGCAGCACTGTTGGGGCCACAGACGAGGAGAGGCGAGGAGGAGGCGAGGTTGCGGCGCTTCGCGGAGTGACGGAAGGGGGACGAGAGACTTCGGCGCGCATAGGTTCAAGGATGGATGTGGCGCTCCTCCTGGAGAGGGAGGATGGGGGTCGACAGCTGCCGAATACTGCATCGCGGAAGGCGGACGCGGTCGGGGAAGGTACCGAGTACTCGGACACAGATATCGATGGTCTCCCGGATGGGATGGACATGGACATGGACGGCCGTGCCCCACTCATCTCGATATCCGTATCCATAGGTGTTCGGAACGACATGCTGTCGTCAGAGTACCTCGAGTCGCTTTCGGTGTGACACGTCGTGAAGGAGGGCATGCCTTCTAGCGTCCGCGGCGCTGGGGACAACCCGCGGTGGATGCCAGGGTAGTCAGGGATGGGCGGAGGAGACAGTGAACTGACCGCCCTCTGCGTCTGCCCGTCCTCAGAGCCAGACATCCGAGGCGTAGACGCCGCCTTGCGCACAGTGTGGAACGACGCTTGCGAAGAGCTCGAAGAGGGATCGCTCGCTTTCGCCACGGTTTCTGCGAGATCAGGTTCGGACAAGGAGTACAGCGGATTGACGAGCTGCTTGCGCGGTGCAGGTGCCAAAGGCGTGTGCATGTGGGCCGGCGTCTCTGCGCGAACGGGTGGATCTGCCGCAGTCAGCAGCGGATGCTCCGATGCCTTTGGCGACTTCTCCGTGAATGAGTACACACTGTCCCTGGCCGGAGGGGCCGTCACTTGGATTGTCTGCACCTCCGCAGGCGGAGAGGAGGGTGAGCTTGCAACGGATGGAGCAGTGTGAATGCTGAAGTCCTCCACTATGCGCTGACCTACCCGTCGCTGGGCCACCATGACTGAAGGTGTGGGAGACGTAGCTTCTGACTGGGGCGGTGGCGACATGGGCATCGGGCGGCCGTCGCCAGAGGAGAACGACGATTCCGGCGTATTCCCAAGTGAGTGACTGACAGCTTCCCGTAGCAGCTCCTTCCTCCAAATCTCCTCTTCCGAGCTCAGAGACCAAATGCCCGGGCTACTTGGCACCAGGCGGTCAGCAAGCACAGCAGCACCGACAGAATCTTGAGGGCCCAGTCCGAACATAGCAGACGCTTGCACGGCGAACAAAGCGTCAGCAGAAGGCGGCGGCAGGTCGACCGCATCAGTGGGGTCAATGACATCGTCCACAAAGCGGTCCCGAGGTGTCGTCGGGGTCTTCGGTTTTCGCCCGTCCGCCTTACTCCGGATCTCTTTCTCAGCTTCCTTCGCAGCTGTCGCAAGATCGTCCATGCGTTCCCGCAGGACGACCACCCTGCTCGCGGCCGGAGGGCCTGCAGGCTTGGCAGTCTGGATGGGTGCCGGAACTTGAGCCTGTACCCGCAAGAGCAGACCCGATGCAGAAGGCGAGTCCGACGTTGTACGCAAGATGGGCCCGTTGCTGTCGAGCGCTGGAGGGCTGCCAGGAACTGGAGAGGTCGGCTTCGATTTTGACTTGCCTATTCGGAAGAAGTCGAGGAATCCAGACGTCGCGGGTTTGCTCTTCTGAGCGGCATCTTGCGAGTGGGAGAAAAGCGCCATGGGAGTAGGCTTCGCGTGCGCAGGTGGGAGGAAGTAGCTGTTGTTGACGAGGAGGCGAAGGCGGTAGGACACGTCGTCCGGATCGAACTCTAGGTTTTCTGGAGAGACTATATCAGGATATGACATGTCACCCCCATCCTGGTCCTCCGTGTACGGCAATGACGACTCGGTGCGCGATCCTACCGACGTCGAGGCAGGATAGACCGAGGACGATGTCGCAGAAACCTGCGTCAAGATCGAGTCCCTGAAGTTAGCGCGGGATGGATCTGCTATGCGAATGGCGGGCCCGTCGCCAAGACTGTGCGGAGTCTGCGGACTCGGCTGCGAGGACGAATCGGAGTGTGCGTTCTGCTTGAACGACTGTCGAGGGAGACTGAGACCACGCAAGCGGGCCTTGGGCTGGGCGGCGGTGTCAGACGATGCACGCATGCGAGAAAGACATAAAATGCGACGCACGCTTTTGAACGAGCCGGTGTCTGACTTTGCCTGCCTGCCACGGCCCTCCTCGGGCGGATCCCTGATGTCGAGCGCACTCCACGACCTCTGCATCTGCGCCACGCCCGGCTGGAGCCCCTCATAAGTGCGCCCCTCCGGTCCAATCGTCCTCGAACGCCGCCTCGCCCGTCTCACCTCCCGATCTGACGCCCGCATCTCCTCCGGCTCGTCGTGCAGCAGCGTGGGCACCGGCGGCGCGTCATCGAGGTCCAGAAAGCTCTCTCCTGCGTCGGACTCGTACTTTGAGCTTGCGGAACGGCCCGTGCTCTTCGTTCGTTTTGACGGGGCGGCAGAACGCGTGCGTGTGCGTGAGCGCCGGGCGAGCGACGTGCCAGAGCCCGAGCTGCGGACGGAGCTAGCAAGAGAGTCTGAGCGGGTGAAGGCGGCACCGAGGGGGAGAGGGGGTTCGACGTTTGCCGTCGAGGTGAGCATGGGGAGCTCGACGTTGCATACGACGGGGATGACAGAACCAAAGGCCGTCGTCGCGCCGGACGGCTCTCTCTCAAAAGACGCGACCGCCCGCTCGCTTGGCACCAGGACCCCGGCCGGATGCGCTCTCAAACGCTAGAACGTCTGATGGAGGCGCTCGTCGGTCATTCCGGCTGCTCCCCCTGCGCCACAACGTCCAGATTATCGCTCAGCATATGGCACTCGGAGCGGCCTTTGCTCGAGAAACAGAGTCCGGATTTCTATGTGACACTATGAAGAGCATCTTCACCAGCGACGCGTTCGAACACGAACTGGCCTGAGAGAAAGAAGGGCGCACGGGAAGCCCACTCTGGGAATGCAGAACAGAGTGCCAGCGGTCCCGCCCCGGAACGACCGCGATCCGCTTTTGGACTTGCAAGTTCGACCGCACGCGCGACGCGACGCGCCCAGTGGCCCACCACCGCCGCCGCCATTGCCACCGCCGCTGGCCGCACAGATGACCGCTCTGGCCGCGCTCTCCGCTTGTGCGTATGCTCAGAACGCATGAGCCAATGTGAAAGACGTACGTGACGTGCTGACCGACCGGTGAAGACCTCCCGCAGGGCCCCGGCTGGCTGCCGACGTGGCAGCTCATCGTCGCCGTTACAGCGACGCTGAACACGATCGGGAACTTGACTAGCGTCGCGGCGTCGCGGAAGCTCTACAATGCTGCGCCGGCTTTCGGTGAGTCTGCGACGTCCCTACACTCTAAGGGTCGGGGACGCGAGCTGAGCGATACACTGACACCCATGCAGTGAACCCGCTGCAGGCCCGCACCTTCGCCATCTGGACGCTCACGTCCGCCGTCGTGCGATTCTACGCGGCCTACAACATCGAGAACAAGATGTAAGCAGCCATGCCGGTCGCTGTGCACGTCCCCCGGCGGAATAGTCAGAGGCTGACCGTGCCCCGAACGTAGGATCTACGACATGGCGCTATTCACGTACCTGTTCGCGTTCTTCCACTTCGGCTCGGAGCTCATGATCTTCCGCACCGCACGTCCGGCCGCGCCCAACCTGAGCCCTGTCGTCGTCTCCAGTGAGTCCAAAATATACACGTAGCTTGCGTGGTGATCTGACGTGCACTCTCACAGCGGCTTCGCTGATCTGGATGCTCACCCAATACAAGTTCTATGTTCGTGCGTAGTACTGATATAGCGGTGCTGTGCCTACCCACAGGGTCCCGACATACTGCTCAAAATACACTCTGTGCTCTGTGCTTGTACGTACACATCTTGTCTGGCATACGGCGGGCGTAGCCTTCCTTTGGGGCCCATTCGACTCTTCGGCCGGTCATGCGTCGACGGTACTTCTTGCTCGCTCTCGAGCCTTCCAAGGCTCCGCACCGGTTGGCTCCTTGCGGCATCGTCGGCAAGCAGTACAACATGTGCGAATTGCTCCGCAAGGAACCAGTCTGGACCACACTCGCAAGGATGTGCGTTTCCCCGAAGATGCAAATGGCGGAGCCATCCGCAAGACTGCCTGCGGTCATTCACAGAACGGACTGCACGTCTCCGTTGCACATGTGTGTCCGTACTACGTAGGACACGCAGCGAGATGCATTTGAACATCATGCGTAGCGGACCTCTGACTTTATGCGCAACGCATGCGGCGCCTATGTCACAGACACGCAACATATTGCGCAAGACACCTGTAATAAACGACATACACTCGGGGCGTCGGACGGCACCAGCTGGAGCTCGATACAGTCGCTAGCCCAACTCTCCCGCAGTGCGTGCCCGCGCGCGAACTCCGACCCATTACACTTTTATGACACGATCAGCCCGGCACTGGTCAGCAGACGTCACGTTCCGTCAGGTGCGCAGAACAAGGTGCGACGGAGCACGTTGGTGCGTGCGCATGCGGGGGCAATTTGACGGATGGGATGCGGATTGAAATCTCTGAGGAAGGCGGCCAGACAGCCTTGCTTCGGCCAATAGCAGGCGGAGAAGGACGCAGGATGGTTAGGAGGTGACCGAGGCGCCGAGGAAGGGAAGGTGGGTGCTTGGGTATGGCAGGTGACGGTGTCCATTCAAGATGGTACCTGCCACGGAGTGCCTCCGAGGTCGGAGTGAGGGGGGCCGCTGCGAAGCTGCTACGGATGGAACAGTCTGAATCAGACAGGCAGCTCGGGGAACGAAACCCTTGTGTATATCGCATCATGTACAGGAGGTGTGGCGAAATATAGGGGGGAAACGAGAATCCTTCATACACGGGGAATTTCTCGTTCGTTCGCAATAGACGTTGCAGAAGATGTCACTCAGCGGGAGGCGACCCGCTATTCATAGAGCTGCTCTACAGAGGAGTTGTACTTCCGCGAGGAGACGGGGTGGGCAGGAATAGCGGTCTATTCCCGGTCGTCGACGGCATCCCAGAAACAGCAGAGTCGCAGCGGACACTGGTGCCGTACCCAATTAGACACGATGATCGCCAGAGCCCAATGGCGAGTCGAGCACCCACCTCGCGAAGTTCAGGCATGCCATGTACACCAGCGTACCCCATGATGATGCAAGAGCGCATCAACCTCTCATGCTGAGAGGAAGAACGGGATGGCCTGGCCTCGTCTATCCGAAACGCAAGAGAGCCGGAGGCCCATCATCACACGGGCACCGATCCGAGGGTGAGCTGACCATCCGTTGAGCTGCCGATGAACGTTTGCCTGGTCCTCACCGGGGCGGTCACAAAACTCGCGGTGACATAAAACATGCGGGTCAACGGCCCTGTGTGGGCGCATGAGGCGCGTATCCTTGGGGCAACTCGCATTCCCCCGCTGTTTAACGTGGCCTGATTGCGATGCGGCCCAAGTTACCCCGCGCTGGACGTGGACCCCCCCGCCTCATGATGGGGTGCAGCAGGTTCAGGAGGGGCGCCTGGTCCGGAGCATGGATGATGGGATCACGTGTGCGGGGTAGCACGCACGGGGAGCGAGGGCGAGCAGGCGCGGTCTGTGCGAGGGAGGAACGAATGTCGCGAGCGACGCAAAAGCTTGTTTCCTGGGCGGAATTGTTTGCCGAGAGGAGGAATCGCATGCGAAAAGAAGCGAAGAACGCGGAAGGTCGAGCACGGCGCATTGGAGGCTATAGACGCCCGGATGAGCCACCGGTGGGCGATCGCTCTCGGCGATGTCGCCAATGTCCTGGCAGGTCACGTCCAGTGACACAACCCCCGCTATATAACTTGGCCCGTCCGAGACCACTCCCCTCCGTTCTCTCCCCTCCTGCGCCGACATCTCTCACCGTACACAACTCCCCTCTGCTCAGTCAAATTCAGCCGCATACACCCACCATCCCCCGCGGCACCTCTTCATGACCTCGGAATCATCGGTCGTCGGTCAGTTTCCTCCGGAACTGCTCACACTCATCTGTGCCCATGTCTACGCCGCTGGTCTACCTCCCTCGACAAGCTCGCTCGACCCCCTTCTATGCGCCGACCAGCCTGGTATACCCACCGGGCTGCCCTCGTCCTTCCCGCCTGCGTACTGGCCCGAATCTGTCGTCCGTAGAACACTCGCGAACCTCTGCCAAGTAAACAAGGCCTGGTACGAAGCCGCCAAGCCCTGGCTCTGGCGCAAAATCGAAATTCGCCTCCCTCGGAGCTGGCTCGCCATCGTCGAGGAGGTCGCCGGTGGAGACGATGAGGAGGTCAGCGACGAGCAGGCAGCCCTCATGGTCGACCAAACGCTACGCAGTGCTGAGACTGCCGCTTTGGCCGCAAAGACTATGCTCGGCGAGTCGTCCGGAAACGACGACGCCGAAGAGCTGCACGACAAAGTCCTTGAGCGGCTCTCGGGACCTGACATCTCCATACCACCGGAGCTGCTTACTCCCCCTGCCAGCCGAGACCCCAGTCCACGTCGTCTGAGGACAAAGAGCAAGTCTCCGGCCAGGTGGAAGCTTATGCGCTCCATCAGCGTAGCAGTGCAGGACGTCATGGAGCGGGCGCATCCTGGAATATACGGTGAGTCCCACACCGCGAATTGTCGCGGGTCCACGGACCTTGCTCAACCATGTGCTCCCCTCACAGTGCCTCCGCCGCATGATCCTCACCCCGGACGGTTTGTGCACCATCTGGACTTCAATCACTTCCGGACCATCGGAATGAGACGCTCCGTCGAGGAGGGTGTCAACAATCGGTTCGTGACTGGCGACAGGCTAGCAGCTGTACTGAAGGTATGTGGCCAAAATCTTGAGGTCAGTGGCCATGATGTCGACGGCATTGACGCCGTGCAGGAACTCCCAAACCTTCTCGTCTTCGGCGCTACCGAGTACATGGATGGGGCATTGACGTTCCCTGTCTTGAAGGAGCTGCTCCTCCGCGGCTCCGCCTCGCGTGGCCGTGGCCGGCCTTCAAGAGGTCGTGATGTCGTCATTCCTGACCCTAACGACCCTGAACAAGAGGACCTCGCTCGTCGACGCGAGTGCAAGGACCTTGAAGCTGTGGACCTCACCGGCTGCGTCAGCGGCGTTTTCGTGAGCGCTCTCTCGCATTTCGTAAACACGTTCCTCCTCGGCCACTCCGACTCCGACTTGAGTGACAGCGAGGATGAACGCGAGCGCCGCCCGCGGCGTCGGAACCTCGTCCAAGAGGAGCCGCTCACCTTCCCGGGAATGCGCAGACTTGGCCTGCGTGGCGTCAAGTCCCTCCAGCCACACATCCTCGAGCCTCTCGTGCTCGCTTTCCCTCACCTCACCCATCTTGACCTCTCATGCACCCGTATAACCCCTGAGGGACTAGCCGCCCTCGGCGCCTCGCCCACGGTCCGACTCCAGTCCCTCGCCCTCGAGCGCTGCAACTGGCTCACCGGCGAGAGCATCCGGAACTTCCTCGTTGAGGCGCCCGTCGCACAGGACATCCGCGAGCTCTCGCTCTACGGCGACTGGACGTTCCCGTCGCCGCTCACGGAGGAGCAGCTGCGCGACATTATGACGCTCGCGCCGTGCTTCAAGAACGGGCAACTCGTCTACCTCGACCTCTCGAGCGCGCCTGTCACACGTTCGCTGCTGCTCGACGTCTGCCCGCCGCAGCCCCGCCTCCGCTCGCTTGGGCTCTCGCACATCCGGAACCTCGAGCTCGGCGCGATCGCCGAGTTCCTGACGACCAAGGCGAGCAGCATCGAGATCCTCACGCTCGTGACGTCTACCCCCGAGCTCGGATATGGGGATCCGGCCGTGTCGTCACGCCAGGCAACGATCAACCTGCACACGCAGCTCATCCGCCCGCTGTGCACGCCGCCGTTCTCGTTCAGCTTGTCGTCGAAGCCGAAGGTGGAGGAACCCCCGACGCGGCTCCGCGTCATCGAGCTCGCGCCGCCGCTGCTCACGAGTCTCGGGGCGGGCGCGGGCACGTGGCGAATCGTACGGAGTAAAGGTGGTAGGGGGTGGTACGTCGATGCTGCGAGCGGATGGGTCGCACAGGTGTCGACCGACCAGTGCGGGGCGGAGGAGAGGAAGGGCAGCGTACTCCGGAGGGACCTCGAGCCCAACCACCCTTGGCGTGTTGAACTCGAGGCCCTTGCGGACGCGAACGGTAATGTGAGCAGCGGTGTTGGCTGGCATGCGCGGAAGATGGAGGTGAGTTTCAAGCGTTATCGATAAGGGTTCTGAGTAGCGTGCTGACTTGGACTTGTGCGACAGATCTTGCACGGCGATGGTCTCCTCGGCCGCGAAGCTGGCCTGTACGGTGCTGTGGCCTTCGCATACCAAGGATGAGCGAAGCAAGAGCACGAGCCCCGTGCAATCGCGTCTTCGTCTCACTTGGCCACCAGTTGGGACCAGTGATCATCTTCATGTTCTGTCTTCCTGTGCATTATCGTTCGCTGCTTCCGCTGCTGCTCTTGGGCCCCAGGTACTGTACATTGCTGTCTTCTCGCCTTCGCATTCCTACCGCACCGCATCGCTCGTCGTCTCAGCCTAGCTTTTCTCCCAAAAACATGAAACAAAACAAAAAATTGCACCTTGCTGCGATGCGGCTCGGTGCAGGGCATCCATCTGCTCTATGCATCTGCATACCATGTACATTGCACATTGTAGTAGTCATCATCATCTGAACTTGGATAGTTAGCATAGTCACACCCCTCGTAGTGGACCTCGCGTCCGAGGAAGCCGCAGTCTCGGGCATTGCATCTGTACTTTATGGCATTCAGTAAGCAGGGATCTTCAGACATCGCGTACGCACGCGCGTCTTGCATCGGTGAAATACATGGTGCCGTCTTCTAGTTAGTTGGAAGCCTTGTGAGCCGCTGCTTCAAGCAAGTCGACCCAGGAACACCAGCTGGAGGCGATCGCGATACAACTTCAGCATACGCGGCCGCTCCCAGCGATATTCTTCTGCGGCCCCAAACGTGGAAAGGCTGAACCTCCAGTATATGCGGCGTGTAGGAAGTTCAAGCGGTGTCCGGTAGAAGTACCGCGCGACATGCCTACAAAGATCGAGCCAACTTTCTCGTACAGGAATTTGCACCGCCAATGCAGGGAAAGACGTCGACGTGGTAGCAGTGAAAGTTGTCCGGTCATCACCGTTCCTTCTCACACAGCACGCTCAACACATCGGCAACCCGATATGGATACCAAGCCCATCCAGCGACGTTATCTCTCGCACCGCGTCCTCCCTTATCTACCGCGAAGCTGAGCGCTGACTAGTGACTAGTACTCCCGGTGACCTCTCCCCGGAGCAAACCACACGAAGCATCGGCACGTACGCGCATGCGCGGTGTTCGATGATCCCTCGTCCAATGACAAGCTTGCCCTGTCGGGATCTATTCAGTCGAGGTACGAGAACGACGTCGACCGGCGGTACCGGTGTGACCAGGCTTGACAGGCTGTGCAGCACAGAATCGCGAAGGTGGACTGGACGGCCTCTGTCGATTCGCGTCCACCACGAGGCTAGAAGTTGTGGTGGCCAGAGCGCATGCGTTATCGCTGTCCAGGCGAGGCTTCGGGATGCGGGAGCTATACTGTCCTTGAGGTTCTGAGTCCATCCAATTCAAGGCGGCAGACGAGAGTCGCAATCGCTCGCGGTGGACCACTGAATGGTGCTTGCACAGATGCGGTAGACACACCCGAATAAACCAGCGAGTCGCAGAAGTCTGAGGTGAGTGATAGTGCTGAATCCTAACCTCGGACCAGCCGCATGCACATTCCCCGAGTCGAGGTCGAGTCCCTCGGGCTGTACTCTCAGGCGGAGCCGCCCAAAGTCCGCAATCAGGCCGCGTACAAACCACTCCCTACTCGACGGGCCTGGGAATTCGACAGACGGCTTCGCATAGCCTCGTCCTATCCCCGCCCTGTCTTCTGAACGGTTGACAGTCCCGTGAAGCATGGAGGTGGCTGCCTACTGTACGAAGCCTGAGCACGGCTTAGCCGACCTCGGGCTCGAGGTAGCGTCCTCCTCGAGGTGCTGGACCACTTCAGGACTAGTGCAGTGTCCTGAACCCATGCACTGCATAGGGCGCCACGCTACGCAGTGAGAGCCTGCGCGTTGGGCGTTCCGGCCTGGAGAATAGCTGAAGCCGCGGACCCTCCCAGCCGCTCTGGGGAACATCGACAGACCGCCTGCTGCAATAATCACGCACCTGTCGGGGGTACTGCGAGCGCTGCGGAGCGCCGCCGCAGACCGTCTATAATAACGGTGGGTGCACGAATACGAGCATCGTCCGAAGCACCGCTGGGGTAGGCGATGCGCCGACTGACGTCCGCGCCAGCTGAGCAGCGGATTCGTATCTTGCGTTGAGTCAGAGAACGGCGGGCGGTGGACGTCGGTCCGAACCTCGTAATCCGGCGGACCTGGCGGGAGGCGCGGACGACCACGCTTGGACCGAGGTGAGAACTGCGAGCCGAACACGCGATGCTGTGCCGCGTCAGGCTCGAAATAGTTACGTGTTACAAAAGGCCCGGTCGGCAAGGAAGCGGGCCCAAGCGGTCTCTGAGTACTGTGCATCCTGTCACACAGCGGAGAGGACGTGCCAGTCGGTGAGCGAGATTGGCGGATGTACATAGCGCGTCGGGCAATGCTGTGCTTCCGAGGTAGCCACGGCCAAGTTGGACATGGCCTGCGGCCTGCCCCACGCCCGTAAGCGGCGGCAGCGAACGTAAAGCTCGAAGCGGAGGCATTGTATCGGCGGATGCACTGGTGGGCTGTAAGTCGACGCCTGGGTCATTTTGGCCGCGGCGGACAGGGGTCCTTGTTCGAAGGTCGGCCGGCCGAGGGAGACGTCGCCGAGCGTTCCGTCAGTCCTCTGTCGTATTGTTGCTGTGATGCGACCAGACATATGTCGAGGTTCGGGTTTGCATTCTGCTGTAGCTGACTGAGAGAATATGCGGCTGCCAGACTGCCAGGACAGGGGAGCACTGCACTGAGCCCTAGAAGTGCCGGGTCGTGGTCACTAGGATGTGATGACCTGAATATTGCGTGCGGGGATCCACGCTGCAATCCCTCCGATCATACCTTTCGTGGTATCATACGACATTCAGCGTGAGGTCGGTCACCCAATCATGACTTCACATTCGATATCCTGTCGACCTGCCGCAGTCAGAGTCAACAAGCGTCCTCGAACGTACTCGTCTCTCCTTGTAATGACTCGGTAACATCGTACATGGGTGCGGCACGACTGAGAAGATCTGTCATCTTTGGTCCTCGAGGATCCTCCTAAAAAGGCGAACAATTAGATCAGTCCAATGTGCAAGTTCAAGGAGGGAGTCTTTCCTCACTGACGGTCCCGGGCACGAGTCAGATTCCCGTGTGGAGGTCCCTGAGACTAGTAGAGTTCCTGTCCTATTACTGAGCCGCGCGTCTTCTATGGTCAATTGTGCTACGGCACTTACTGGCCGGACGATGCAAGTTCGCGAAGGCCGACGACACAACCCTAGTACAGGCATGCGGCGGCGAAGCCTGGTGAAATGGATGCGGAAAGCCGATGGCCAAGGGGCTGTACGAGAACGGACACTTTAGCCGGTAGAGTTGCGGGAAATATGCTAGTTGACGGTCTGCCAAATCCGTGGGTAATCTCGCCGTCGGATGGAAGTGGACATACCTCAGGAGATGTCCCCGATGAGAGGGCGTCCCGCGGACATCACATCATCGTGATCACTTACTTACCGTGATGATTGCCTGTCATGCAGAGATGGTCATCTCATGCCTCATGTCGAGCGATTACCGCATTGGGGGTAACATGAAGCATAGTCGAGAGCTTCGGGATGCGAGGGAATCGCCGGACGGGGCACCGGCGAAGAGCTCCTCGTAGTCGTCGAACCCAAACTCCTGTGAGACACGAGAAGGGTCAGCGCGGAGATATGTCATACATGATAGAATTGTTACGCAGGCTCAGTACCGACCATGAAGCCATGCGGGCAGACCGTCACCACCGAGCTCGTACGAGTCCAGAAGCGTTGAGAGGACACGGTGCAGCCAATATCCAATGTAAGCAAAGTGGTGGCGACCCCGCCGCAATGGCACTCCTTGCATAGAGCCACACACGGACATCGCCGAAGGTCTAATCCTATGCTGCCTGCCGACATGGGTTGTACGTCGATCAGCCTGCAGGGGCGATAACCTCAGCAACACGAGATAGGCATCCTCTCACAGAGCGCTGCCTCCGGGGAGCACAAAAAATATAATCGCATACCTGCAGTACCACAACGGTCCTACGCTAGGCCACGATTAGCAGTCGGATAATCGTAGCGTCGCTCGTGGGCGGCCGCAGCAGGACACGAGTACGGGGCGGTGCGCGCGTGCCCGATGCCGCTGCAGGCATGTGCACGGCTTCCTTCTTGCGGCGCACTGCATAGCTGCGCGTCACGACATCCCGGAGCAATCTGTGCTGCTTGCTTTGCGTTGTGGGTAACTCCCTAGGATAATGCGGGAGAAAGACTAGGAGGTGGCCCTCAATAACGTGTGCTGCACAGGCAGCACACGCGGGCCCATAAATGTGATTATACCGACGGAGTATTGCAACTTGGCACGGTAAATGAGGTACCTACCTCGAGTTTGGGGTGCCAAGGGCACATGGCGAGGGGACGCCTTCAGTAGGTATGGAAACCTGAAAGGAAGGCTAATAGCGTATATCATGATTTGGAATCAGAGTGTATGTCCGCGTGGCGAGGGAGCCGGATACCGCGAGACGATTCAGAGTGATAGAACGGCAGGCGAACTGTCCACAAAACATGACTGTCAGATCTTCTGCCATCCTTGGGTCCTTGATGCAGCCATAGCGAAGGCAGTTGCCGTCCCGGAGAACAAGGTAGGGTTCACTATCCGCAGGAGCCCGAGGATGCACGGCTCGGCCTGCCCAATTGAGGACGACTATAGGTATCGGCCGTGCGACAGACTGTTTTTATGATCGTCGGCGGCGGGGACAAGACCACAGACAGCGCATTGTTGCAGGTAGTCCGTCACAGTACTACTTGTAGTGATTGTCGTCTATCTATACAGTACACCACACATCAGCTACCGGCCGTAACTGAATGTACCGAAAGCGAGAACAACATAGAGGACACACGGCACGAATGGCAGGCCTACTAGGGGCCGAGTTCCGACCTTGACCTCGTGCTGTCTTCAAAACACTTGGATGAAAGAGTCAGGCCAGCGTCATCCACTATGTGCTCGATCCACGACGTGCATATACGTAGCAGGATAGGTCCATATTAGACATTGGATGAGAGGCAATTGTAACATGGCGGCTCCATGCGGATTTGTTGCACGCAAAACGTCCGGATAGCCTTGGCGTGGCTTGCTTCCGGGGTCCTGCGCCGGTGACGCTGCGGGGCTGGTGGCATCTAGATTTGGTGCGTGGGAGCTGGAGCGCCCAAGGAACATAAACCCAGAATTGGGGGGTTCGAATTATGGTCATCGCCCCCGCAACTCGAGTTCAGGCTGTCCTCCTCTTCTTCCTTCTACTTCTACCTCCTCGCTCCTAATACCTCTCGGTCCCTCTCCAGCGTCCCCGTCCTTCCGAACCGGATCTCTTCCACAAGTACAGCTGCATTCGGGCCTTGTCTCCTACCGCTCAAGCTCGCCATTTAAACATGGACACCGAACATGACATCCACTCTGCCGCCACCCAGACCACGGCAGTGCAACGTCATCCCACATTCGACCTCCCAGGCGACGGCGGTGCCCAGAGACGATCCACGTCAAATACCAACGCAGTCTCTCGACATACATCCCGAAATTCCCAGCTCTCCGGCCCTCGATCCCTCCTACGAACCCTCACGATACCAGAGAAGCCTGTCGGGATGCCTCCACCACTCCTCCAGCAGCTTAAGGCTATTGTAGTCATGTCATGTTAGTGCTCTCCACGAGCTGGCACTTTCATCACCGTGTGGGCTGACCGTGTCCCTCGCAGGGCTCAATGTCTTGCTCGTCTGCATCCCGGTCTCGGTACGTGGCGCAACGCCCTGTCACACTGCACTTTTATCCTCATATCTCGTGCTCTTAGTGGGCGCTGCATTTTGCAGTTCCGGACAATGATACCCTCATCTTCGTTTGTACGCATACACGCCCTCACTCTTGCATGCCGCATCTGCTCATTTTACTACAGTTTCTTTCCTTGCGATTATACCCCTGGCGAAGGTACGGACACTGCAGAGGATATCCGAAATGGAGCTGACCTTTCGTTCAGCTACTGGCTTTCGCTACCGACGAATTGTCAATGCGAGTAGGGCAAACTCTCGCCGGTCTCCTGAATGCCACCCTGGTAAATACTTACAAGTCGATGCGCTTCACGCACACTCAACTAATGCATCTTTACAGGGCAATGCGTACGTCGCGCTGTATCCTTAGTGTGGATGTCCCTGAGCTGACGCGTTTACTGACTAGTGTCGAACTGATCGTAGCGGTATGTGATTGATGGCACCTGAAGGGACAGCAGTGATCATTGATGCGCTCCCATTTCCAGATCATCGCTCTCGTGAAGTGCGAACTGCAAATTGTCCAGTCATCATGTACGTGTTACCGCACTTGACGTGCTGCGTCCTGGAATGGGGGATTTGCTGGCGCCGCTACATGTTCAGATCATCGCTGACGCTCGACTTCCATTCAGTGATCGGCTCTATTCTCAGTAACCTTCGTAAGTACGCGCCATTCGTGACAGCCCTCGCCCGGACTAATCGGCCTCGCAGTGCTTGTGCTGGGGATGTGTTTCTTCGCCGGCGGTACGAGGTTCTCAGAACAAGGCTTCGGCATCAGTGCGTATCACTCCCGACATCTCACCCTAGTGTGCTTCGCCCGCCAGAGGCTATGAGTCGTCCGCTAACTCCCACTGCTTCCGGGACAGGTGTAACGCAGCTCAACACCTCGCTACTAATGCTCGCCGTCATCGGGGTGCTCATCCCTGCGGCCTTCCATTTCGCCGCAGGCGCTCAAATCGAGGACCCGGCGGAGGCGAAAGACATCCTTGCTGTCAGCCATGGAGTGCGTGATGCCTTTCCATCACACTGTCCGGGTACAGTGCCAAAAGCTAACCGCGCATCGTCAGACTGCGATAATCCTGCTCTTCAGTGCGTAGCTTCCGTTCACGGCGCGTGTCGTGCCGCTGACAAATGATATCCGTGTGCTTCCAGTCTATGGCTCGTATCTTGTCTTCCAGCTCTTCTCACACAAGGCGCTCTACGACGACCAAAATCCGGACGTCTTCAGGTCAACTCGGTACGCCCCGCGCGAGAAGAAGAAGAAGGACGCTGCGAACGGCAACGGCGACGTAGACGCTTCCTCGCAACATGAAGGCAACGGCAGCTCGATCCCCCTCAATAGCGTCACCGGCGAGCGGCTCCAGAACTCGCCCTCTGGGAGCGTCTCGCACGAACACGATATTGAGGCCGCCAGTGCCGCCCGGGCAGGCGAGGGTGCCGAGGAGTCCATGGAAGAGGAGGTCCCGCAGATGAGCGTGCTCATGACGTTCCTCCTACTCGCAACTGTCACTGTGGTACGTACTATGGAGTCCATGCAACCTGTCCGGAATTCCGGTGTTATTCTGTTTGTGGTTGACAAATGCTGACCGGGTATGTAGCTCGTCGCGGTCACGGCGGAGTTCCTCGTGGATTCTATCAACGGAATAGTCGAGACCGGAGGCATCAACAGGGAATTCATTGGTGTCATCCTTCTCCCGATTGTTGGAAACGCCGCAGGTACGTGCGCTGGTGCGCTCTCGCCGCTGGAAACCGGTTGACGTCGCGCTTCCACGCTCGCGATAATAGAACACGTTACAGCCGTGACGGTATCGGTGAAAGACAAGCTCACGCTCAGTCTTGGCGTTGCCGTCGGCTCCAGCATCGTACGTCGTCCCCCTGGCACCCCTACCATCGCGCTTGGCACTGATTGCTCCTTGTCCCCTTGTGCGTCATGCACGCCATGCTGTCTGATTCTGGATTCTGCGCCTGCAGCAAATCGCGCTGTTCGTCATTCCCTTCATCGTCACGCTCGCATGGATCATGGGCAAGCCCCTCAGCTTGCTCTTTGACCCGTTCGAATCCATGGTACTCTTCTTCTCAGGTACGTTAATACTTTTTGCCGCGGCGCTGTATCGCACGCGTGGCTCGTGGGTTGCGGCCTGGACGGAACGGCGCTGACTTCACACCCACCTCGCCCGCAGTGCTCGTGGTGAATTACGTCGTCCAAGACGGAAAAAGGTGCGAGATTTTGGCTCCTCCCTCTCGTCATCTCCGCGAACGCGCCGCTCACACGCCGCATTGCGTTCGCAGCAATTGGCTCGAGGGCATGATCCTCATGTGTCTGTATGTCATCCTCGCCGTCGTGTTCTGGTTCTACCCCGGTACGTCCAGTCTCGCCCCTTCCCCCACTCCTTCACTCCGCCTGTGTTCCGTCATACTCACTGCGCTCCTCTCGTTGTGAACAGGCATCACCGAGCTGGGCCGGTCGCTCATGTGCTAGATCCTGACTGTCGAAAATACATACACGGTTGCTCTTGCGCCACACGGCCCTGTGTGCGCGACGTTCCGACAACCTCCAACCTTCACTTCATGCCGACCTGGTCCCTCGATTCGCTCTCATTTCCTCGGGCTACGGACGTCTTCCCGGTGCACATGTATCTTTAGTCCAAGCTATTACCATTACGTTCTATCTTACCACTCCCATCCTCGTTCATTACTTGACTCGATTTCTTTTGCTATCACGCCTGAATTGGCATACGTTTGCACGTATATACTTATCACTAGCTCTTCATGACATCCTCGCCGAGCTTGCACATAGAATATTGCTGGTCTCGACGCTACGTAGTACCTACTTGGGTGCATGTTGTGCTAGGCGCTCGCAACCGAGATCGCGAACATAGCACGGCATGTTGCCGCAACGCGACCCCTAGAACTTCATCCCGTGCTAACGAGACAGCCGTCCATCCGACAAGCAGAATCTGGATATACAGAGAATAGAAACGTCCAGGGGTAATACGATACACACAGCATCCTACAGAGTTAACCAAGTCGTTAGTTACCTACATGGTCGTTCCCCACGCGGTGACACGTGCACCAGGTAGGCATCTATAGCTTCGCCTTCACGGGCGCGCTCGGATTCGCCAGAGTCGCCGCAGCAGCTGCCAGCACAGTCGTCCCACGTTCCTTGACCTTGGTGGCTATACGCAAAAAGGCATGGTGCGGTGTCAGTGTCGAATTCCCATGAGCACAGCCCGGGAAGCTCCCAGGCTGCAGTAGAAGGGGAGAGGGGCACGCACTGAATATAACCTTGTCGCCCTCCTTCCACATCTCCGTAACGAGTGTCTCGCCAGGGTACACTACGCCAGCAAACCTAATACAGGGTGGCGGAATGAGCGAGCGCCATGAGATATCTGGATGACGGAACGTGCGAGCGGTGGAAGGAGAAGCACAGTCGCACAAGCGTCTGGCTGGCTGGCTTATCACCGCATCGCAGATACCTGCGAAGACGAGCTACATACCGGACTTTGATGTCCTTGAACTCGCCGAATGCCTTGAGGACGTGCTTCCCGGATATGCCCATCGAGCAAAGACCTGATGAACACAGTCAGCGAGGAATCGACGAAGAATGGCTGCACTTGGCAGATCATCACCATGGAGGATAGGCTTGTCGAACCCGCCGACTGCGGCGAACTCTGGCAGGATCTATAACGGTAGCGTTTGCAGCAGCGTCAGAAGCACAGAATCTACAGCGATATACGGTTCGAGTCACTAACATGCAGAGGGTTCAAGTCGCCACTCAGCCTGGGCGCAACCGGATTGTGGTCAATTCGGGTGGTCTGCAAGAGTTCTAGTCAATGAGCGCGGCCTCACCTGTACAATGCGGCTTGGATGGGCAGAGTCTTCTCCTCGGTGACCACGTCAGGCTTCCGCTGCGGCGGCTTGTTTTCTGCTGTAGCAGGGCCACGCTCTGCGTGTGCTTCAGTCAATGTCTGCACCAGAAAGCCTGGAAGAATCGAGACAGCACGCGAGAGAGACGCACCTTTGCCTGACCGCTTACCACCAAAGCCGCCGGACCCACGGATGAAGACCGTGGACTGGTTCTCGAAAATGACCTGACCCGAGTGCTTGTCCTTCGTCTGCACGATAGACGTTACCGCAGCGGCCTTGCCCTTGTCGAGGACCTCCATCAGCCTGTATGCTCTTCGTCAGCCTCTTTTGCCCTCAGCTGCATAGCTCACGAATGTCGCTTACCGCGCCTCGTTCACGAGCTCCCCGCTCGTCGGGATCGGCGCCTTGATCTCCAGGTACTGCTCACCGTGCAATAGCTTCGCAGGGTTAAAATTCGGCAGCCAGTCGAGTGAGAGCCCCGCGCTGGCCTGGAACTGTGGGATCACACCGAACGTCGGGAGAGCGGCGAAGTCCTCGTGGTTCTCGTACGTCCATTGCAGCTCGGTCTCCGTCGCACCCACGCCCAGGTTGTAGAGGATGACGTCGCGCTCAGTGTAGCTGTACTCGGTGGGTTCTGGCACCTCCTTCTTCGCCGCCGCGACGATGTCGGCATCTTCGGGGTCGGCGTAGGGGCTGTCAGACGAGCCTTCACCGCTGCTTTCGCTATCCTCTGTGTTACCGAAATTCTCGGCGATCTGGGGATAGCTTGAGCATGCCATGATAGTGCCCTATGTGCCTAAGACAAACCTGCATGAACGCCTCTTGGGTGCTCCCAGGGTTCGTCGCACGACCGTCGTCTGCACACTCCGTGAGCAATCTTATCGGTCCCCTTAGTACGTTACTCACTGAAGTCCGTGATGAGCTTCCACTTAGAGATAACCGCTTCCGGAGTCAGAGGGCGGTTGACTGGGAAGCCGTGGCCGCCCGTGCGCTGCCACCTGATCTGTGCTATCCATCCCGCAGCGGTCTGGAAGATGCTTCCGGTCGTCTCCTCATTTGCATCGCTGCTGAGGAAGCCAACGAGAGGGGCGACGTAATCCTCCTGGCGGCGGAGACGATGAGACATGCCATGCAGAAACTCGAACGAATCACGAGCTTACCTTGACCGCCTCTACGCTCGCCGCAGACCTGTACTCCTGTTTCAGCGCCTACCGCTCTCGGGATGAAGTTCACACTTACCGGCCCAAACCAGTCGCGGCACCTGCGGACGGTATCACAACATTGGCGAGGATATTGTACTTCTTGCCCTCAATGGCCAACGTTTTGGTGAAGCCAAGGATACCCGCCTTCGCCGTCGAGTACTGAAGAAACGCGTGAGAACCAACAAGGTAAACTGCTGATTCCTAAATATACCGACGTTTGCAAGACCAGGCAGGCCATCTGAAGAGCTTCGTCAATACGCCGCAGCGTCGAGGAGCGAAGCAATACTCACAAAGACCCGCCTGAGAGCCCATGGTGACAATCCGGCCGTACTTCTGCTTGAGGAAGTGAGGCCAGACAGCCTTTGCACACTACATCTGAGGGTGAGTGGTGCAGGTACAACTGCAATGTCGTCTCCCTAACCTTGTAGGTAGCCCTGGGAGCGCCTTTCAGTTGGCTGCCTACCTCAAGAGAGAGTTGGCCGACTAACCTCAGGTGAACAGCAAGGACCTCATCCCAGTCCTTTTCGGAGAGCTTCTCAAACGCGCTTGGACGTACCACGCCGGCATTGGCAACGAGGACGTGAACACTCCCAAAGGTGTCCAGAGCAGCCTTCACGATGGCCTCGCCATCCTCTGCAGATGCTACCGCAGCAACGGCTTTCCCACCAGCTATGATATAAGGTATAAGGTCAGCATAGCACTACTGCCAATGAACAGCAAGCGACAAGGACCGACCCTTGGTGATGGCGTCGACAACAGCTTTCGCCGCCTTGCCGTCCACGTCGTTCGCCACGACGTTCGCGCCGAGGCGCGCATACTGGATGGCGTACGCCCGACCAAGCCCAGACCCTGCGCCCGTAACAACGACGGTCTTGCCATCGAAGCGCACCTCCGATTCTGCCTTGGGGTTGGAGGATACCTTGGACGACTCTGCAACCTTGGCCTACGGAGCAGTATGAGAAACCGCCACAGTCAAGGACATTGTACTTACCTGTACATCGAAGTCGGGTAGACCTTGAGGGCTACCAAGGCCATGAGTATCCGCATATCGCATAGCTTGGCACAAATCTTACTGTTCTGGCTCGTTGTCGAAATCTGTGATCTGCTCCCACTTCTCTTGGACCTACCATACAAAGCTTGAGAAATTTGCGCATAATAGTCACGATTACTCCTACACTCACAGCAGAAGGCGTGAACGTCTTGTCGGTCTTGAAGGAAACACCCTTGCTGCGTTCCCATCTGATCTCCGCAACATATCCAGCGCCGACCTCGAAGATACGGCCATTCGCGTCTGCACCATCTGGGTGGGTGATGGCGAGCACGAAAGGAGCGACAAATTCAGGCTAATGGTGAGAGATAGTGAATGGCAGCACCGCAAGGATAGCTCATGCTCCGCATACCTTCAGGTTGGCGAGCATCTCTGGCGGCATAATGGTCTCTGTCATGGCAGATGCCGCCATCTATGCGCATCGCAAGAACTCGGTTGCTGCTTCATTGATGAGTAGTTTGGCACGTACCGGAGCAATGACCATGGTCTTGATGTTGCACCTAGCGCCCTCGGCAGCAAGGGCCTTGGTGAAACCCACAAGACCCATCTTCGCGGCGCTGTAGTTCGCCTGACCGAAGTTACCTATCGCCCGCTGTGAATACTACGGCGCTTTCCCAGGTAGCGGGACATAGGGCATACCGTAGAGGCCGGCCGCGCTTGCGGTGTTCACAATGCGGCCGAAGCCTTGCTTCTGGAAGATCGGCCATGCGGCCTTCGCGCAGGAATACGAGCCTTTCAAATGCACGAGCATGATCTGGTCCCATTCCTGGTCCGACATGTTCTTGAAGCTGTGAGACATTGCATACCGCTGTAAGCTGGAGCGCGTATGTAGGACACGAAGCACATACCCCTTATCCCTGAGGATACCAGCATTGTTGATGAGGATGGTAATCCCACCGAAAGCTTCCACCGCAGTCTTGATGACTGCCTCCCCATCCGCTACCGAAGCCGTGTTCGTGACGGCCTTGCCTCCAGCTATTCCGCCACTTGCTCAGACGACTGCCCCGACACTTTCAAGTGCAACGTACCCTTCGTAATCTCGTCCACGACCTTCTGTGCTGCTGCCTGGCTGACATCGTTCACGACGACGTTCGCGCCTCTCGAAGCGAACAGCAGTGAGTATCTGGGTATGAGGTCATAACATGGTCTCCGGCATCACGAGACAGGGTATATGCGCACGCTTTGCCGAGTCCTCCTCCTGCGCCTGTGACGACGACAGTGTGGCCCTTGAAGGAGAGTTGCGACATGATACTGATAGAAAGAGGAGTGGGATGAATATGAAGTGGACGAGGTCGAGGGGGCGGAGTTGTTATAGACGAATGCGGGGTCGTGCCAGTCGAGCGAGATGCATGTGAATTCGCGCCGGGCGGTGGGATGATCGCGCCCACGTGAATAGACGCGTCCCTTTCAGCCACATTGCAATTTCCCCCTTGTGGTCCCGGCGTCATCACACTTCGCACTTCGCACTTTCTTCAGGGCCACCTGGGCATAAAATACAGCAATAAAATACACAGATATGGAGAAGACGACGCTGGTACGTCTACGATGGCACTCGACCAAGACGACACGAATCAGGGACGCGTCACAGCTTCGCGACGGCGGGCGGATCTCCCAGCGCGCCCTCCCGCAGCAGCGCTTCGCGTTGTCCCTCATCCACCCCGAGCTCCTCCAGGATCTCCCCGGTGTGCGCCCCTCGCGGGATAATGGAGTCCGCCGCGGCAGGCAGGGCCGTGATTGACGGCGTACGTTCCAGCTTCGGATGCGGAACGGGCACAGATCCTCCCCGCGACGACGAGCCCGCTGCCAGCGCCGCCGCCTCCTCAGGCGACAAAACGGGCACTGCGCACGCATCGCTCGCTGTGTGACGTGCCATGGCAATCAGCCTGGCGGTCGAGGCAGGAACTTCGGGAGGTCGTACCATCAAACACCTTCGCCCAGTAATCCCGCGGCTGCAACGCGAAGCCGCGCTCCATGAAGGTCTTCAGGCGAGGCCACGAGTCCGTGTCATGCTGATCCGCCTCAGACGGGCGCCACCCATCCTCCACAGCAAAGTCCGAGGGCAAGGCTCTCAGGAACCTCTGCAAAAATGTCCTGAAGAACTGAGGCTCCAGACAGGCGACCGACATCCATCCGCCGTCCGCGCATATGTACACGTTGTAGAACGGTGCGCCGCCGTCAAGGAGTCCTTCCCCTCTTTTGGCTCCAAAGTGGGGAGAGCGTAGCTGGGACAGGAGCAACGGGAAGCTCGCCAGGTACCGCACGCCCGAGACCTGTGAGTGAAAAGCTCGTCGGCGGAGGTGCCAAGAGATAGTTCAGAGCATGTTACCATGTCCGAGTTCACCACTTGCCCACGTCCACTCTTGTTTCGTTCAATGATCGCGAACAGGATGCCCATCGCGCACATTACGCCGCCGCCAGCGAAATCGGCCAGAATGTTGAGCGGGAACTCGGGTTTCCGCTCTCCGGGAAGCATCTGTAAGGCCGCGTGAAGCCTCCCAGCGGTCCAGACGTACTAGGAACGTGGCACGCACTGATAACACGCCGCTCAGCGCCAGGTAGTTCAGATCATGTCCTACAAGCAGGAAGGAGATCTACGTCAAGAGACTCAGCGGCAGGCGTCGCTGACGAAAATGACTGACCAGCCATGTCCTTGTGCGGTCCTACTTGGAAGATCAATCAGCGAGGTTCAAAGACGCACATCCCTGAACGACGAGCCTGAACGGGGAAAGCTACAAGTCGGAGTCACATTCAGCATCATGGATTGTTGAGCCAAGGTGCAACGCGGGTTCCGCAGTGCGTGCTCACCCTACGAGCCGCGCATAGATCAATCGTTTGTTCCTCCCTGTCTTCTCGTCGAGGAACACCTCAGGCGCAAGGCCCAACCGTTCCATGACCCCAGGGCGAAACGGGTCGATGAGCACGTCCGCCCGCTCGACGAGCCGGGAGACGACAGCATATCCGCTCCGTGTCTGCCGCAAGAAGATCAGTACGAGCAATTCCTGACAAGCGCAAGGAGAAGGCAGCAAAAGACATCCGGACGGACCTTCGGATCAACAGCGATAGACCGCTTCCCCCGCGCAAGCACGTCGGGAGCTGGCGCCGCTGCGCCGGAGGGCCGGTCGACGCGGATGACGTCCGCCCCGAAGTCGGCGAGGATCATGCCCGCCATCGGGCCCGGGGCCAGCCCAGCAAACTGCAGATCCCCGCAAGGGGAACCGAGTTACAGTGTCAGATACTAAGTATTGTAAACAGCGCTGGCGATGGCGTGCGTACCTCGACGACTATGATGCCCGAGAGGGGCAGGTTCGCCCTTATTGCTGGAGGCATGTTGAGTCGAGGTCTCAGGCTGGTTCTACTGTTCAACGCTCAGCTGTTGTAGAGCCTCTTCAAGCGCTACCGGGGAAAACCGGTTTCTCTCCCTTGGATTGGGAGTCGTGCCAGTGGTAGGTCGCAGCGGACCCCGGCAGTCCACTCAAATGCGGGGAAAGAACTTGACCGTAGGATGGATATCGGCTTTCTGCGTACCGGTGGTAGCCGGAATGTGCCAAGAGACCCCGTCAGCTCTTGGTTGCCGAATGGGGCCCCTTGTGCCACTGCTTGCCTACGCCTCCCAAGTCGTAGAGTCAACGTAGGTTATTTATATAGTCTAGTATTCATCCTACATTACTGTACGTGCAGATGACGATCGTCAATCCGTATCCATGTATGACGTGCGATCATGCTATAGCTGAGCATCATGATATCGCACCTCACCCCGATCTCGAGCCAAAAAGCAAGCCTGAACCAAGTCTATCACTCCTCACCAACACAAGAAGGACTGCACCAAGAACTCGAGAAAGCACCCTCTGTAGGTACTATGACTCCTGCTCAACCTTCGCTTTCTCCGCCATCTTGATGTCGTGCAGCGAAATCGACGAGCGGTCGCACATGCTCCGGAAGATCCCGCCCTTTTCGTACAGGTTCGCAGGCGTGTCGTACTCGGCGATCTGCCCCGCGTCGAGCACGCAGATGCGGTCGTATCCGATGATGGTTCTTAAGCGGTCTTCAGAATAGCATAGGTGAGCATAGGGGACGAGCGAGGTAGGGGAGCGCAGGAACGTACGGGCGATGCACAAGATTGTCCGATCCGCGAACTCGTTCGCGATCGTGTCTTGGATCTTCCTATCCGTCTCGTAGTCGACGGAGGCTGAGAGCTTGCAGTGAGCCACACGTCTCCCAGGGCGAACCAACGGTCACGACATACCGGTTGCCTCATCGAGGATCAGGATCTTGCTGTCCTTCACGAGCGCACGCGCCAGAGACACAAGGGAGCGCTGGCGGGCATACGGTTAAGACCACGCACACCAGGCCTGAGAAAGGCAACGTACCTGTCCAATCGACAGGTTGCCACCCTCGTCCTCGATTGGACTGTCCAGCGAGAAGCGATTGACAGGGCTGCGCGAGCCCTCCTTGACCTCCTCATCCGTCTGGTCGAGCGAGTTCTGCTTCCTATCCTCGACCAGGTATGCCCTCTTCAGCGCGTCCCATAGCCGTGCATCATCATGGTATCCGAATGGATCCAGATTACTACGCAGCGTTCCAGAGACTGGAGCGTTTGTCAGCATGCTGTCCAGCAATGCAGAAAAGGGCGACGTACAGAGCAGCGGATCTTGCGGGATGATGGCGAGACCGTCTCGGAGGTCCTTCAGGCCGATCGTTGAGATGTCCACTCCGTCTATGACGATGGAGCCCGAAGACAGTTCCACGAGTCGGTAAAGAGCAGTCATTATGCTACTCTTGCCAGCGCCCGTCCTGAAGAATCCCTTCAGTACACAACTCAAGGCGGATCAATAGGATAATACCTACCTGCCAACAATGCCGACTTTCTCGCCCGGGCGGACGGCCATCGAGAGGCCTCTCAGCACAGGCGGAAGTTCAGGGCGGTACTTGAGCACGACGTCCTTGAGCTCGATTTGTCCCTCTGACGGCCAGGACGCGGGAGGCTTGCGATCGGCGATGAGATGGGGCGGCTCCTGCTCGAGGTCATTGACGTAGTGGACCTATGTGATACGTTCAGTGAGGAGCTCTGCAGCCGTGGGAAGAAGGCGGAACTTACGATGCGCTCGACGCTATTGAAGTCGTTCTCAACCTCCGCGCTCTGCCGCACCATCCAGCCGAACGCCTGCTGCACACTGATGATGTAGCTAAGGACGACGCCGGTCTGCGCGGGGGAGATTGTGAAGCGCGTCCCGACCGTCAACATCGCGACGATGAAGGTGAGCAAAATGCCCATCAAGTCGAGCCGGATGCCGAGCCATCGCTATAGGGGGGTCAGCGGATCTCACACTGTTGCAAGCAGAAAGAACGCACCTGGTTAGTGACCGTCAGCCAGTACGCTCTGAAAACTACAACGTTAGGCAACTTGCAGATAGGAAGTTGTACGCAGAACGTACCGGTTCTCCACATCCATGCGTTTCCTGTTTTCCTGCAAGAATCTCTCGGACTCGCCATAGGCACGGATGGTTGCAAGCCCAGACAGGGACTCAGAGAAGTGACTGTACAATGACGAACGCAGGATCGCATCTAGGATAGATGGTGAGCACTGGAAATCAGATCGCGGCAGGCACATGCAGCACTCACCAAGTCGCTAAACAAACAAACCGGCATCAGCATTGCACACTCGAGTCCCATGCGAGTCAACGAAGGACAATACCTTCAGCTCTCTTGCACTCGCGCGGTAGAACAACGCCGCCCAGATATATGCAACGGACACAGCAGCGACAGCGATCAGGAACCACGGCAGTACTATTGCGATGAGGATGATGGCGCCAAGGATGTTGCCCAGCGTCGCGACAAACATACGCATCGCATCGCCGAGCATGTTGTCGATCGTGTCGATGTCCTTCGAGAATCTGTTCATGATGCGACCCAAAGGCTGAGAGGCAAAGGGAGTGAGCACCACCGCGTGATACATGCGAGCGTGCGCTGAGACTCACAGTGGTCTCGAAGAACGACATGGGCGCGTACATGACACGGTGGATCGCTTGCCGGTGCAAGGTTTTCGAGGAGAAGTACGTGAGCATCGCGAATGTCGAGCCCATCACGAAGAACGTGAACGCTTGAGCGACGCCGAGACCTGCGTAGATGCCCATCTATGCAGCCTATGAGTATTGTATCGTGTGGAAGCTGCAGAAGTGACCTTACGTAGAAGCCGGAGCCGAAGTTCCACTTCCTGACAAACAGAGTTCAGGAAGCGATCCTTTCGTTATGGGGCATCCGAACATACCTTTCTTCCCAGTATACCAGCCTATGCGATCGTCGTCAGTGCGTTGCATGGCAGCCTAAACAGCGCAGCTCACCAATAAGAAGACATAACCTGCGCGCCCTGCAACAGCGCAACCGAGAGCAGCAAGAACGGCACAATGATGTACCCCTTGCCCGCGCGCATATACTCCATGTACACCTTATTGCTCACCGCGCCAGTGTTCCTTTCCTCTACCTGCATCATCGTCGCCGCCTGGTTTTTCTTCTTTTTCAACGGCTTCTCCTCCTCGTCGCTCGGCTCCGCTGTGTCCTCGACCGCGTCCTCCTCCTTCTCCTCCTGTTCCTCCTCCTTGCTGCCGAACTCACGCACGAAGCGCGCAAAGTCGCCGTCCGCGGCGATCAGGTCCGCGTACGTCCCGTGCTCCGCGATACGCCCGTCGACCATTGTGTAGATGTAGTCGACCTGCGGGAGGAAGTGCAGCGCGTGCGTGACAAGCACGCGCGTCTTGTCCGCTGCCGCGCCGAGGAAGACGTTGCTGAACACGCTCTTCCCGACGTGCGCGTCGAGCGCGGAGAAGGGGTCATCGAAGATCTGGATGTCGGCACCGACGTAGATCGCGCGGCAGATGTTGATACGCTGCTTCTGTCCACCGGAGAGCGAGATACCCTATAAAGTGGTCTGTGAGCGCGTAGTGAACAGGAGGAATGATGATTGTATTCACTCGTTCGCCCACTTCGGTCAGGTCGCCGTTAGGCAGGAGCTCTAGGTCAGCCTCTAGACAAGCGTCACGTACGGCCTTCCAGTAGCGCTCCTCGTCGAATGGTCGTCCGAAGATGATATTGTCGCGGACGGTCGCGTTCTGGATCCAAGCGCTCTGCGGGCAATACGCGACCGAGCCCTTGAACCTGACGGTACCAGCGGTACGACGCATTTCGCCAATGATGCCCTCGAGCAAGGACGACTTGCCTGAGCCAACCGGGCCTGCGTACACCGAGATCAGCACAATGCACGCGTTCCAAATGCGGTCGACCTACCCACAATGGCAGCAAGCTGCCCCTGAGGAATAGCCAAATTCACGTTCTTCAACCTGAATGTCGATTCTTGGGACTTCTCGCCCTCATTCGCCGCAGGCATCTTCTTGCCGGACTTCCTGCCGAACATGCCCTTCTTGTCCTTGCGTGCGGGCGCATCGGGAGGCGGACCGTCCCAGACGAATTCCGCACCAATGACCTCGATTGCGTTCTCCATGTCCTCGTCTTGAATCTTAGTCTCATCAAGCGTCTCCGCCTCAAACACGCCGTAGAGACGATCGATGGCGTTGTGAGCATCTGCGATAGCGCTGAGGGACAAAGCTACCAAGGGTCGTCAGCGATGGCTCAAGCGGCGTGTGTGACAAAGTGTCGCTTACGCATGAACATGAGGGGCATGCGGAGGAGGTTGAAGAGCGTCAGGGATGAGAAGACGTCCGCCGCATTGAGCGAGTGCCCGGTCACCGAGTACACGACGAATGCAAGGACGCTCGCGAGTGCGGGAAGTGAGATCGCGACAGCGTTGTTCGCAGACCGTATGATGAGCAGAGAGCGAATGTATCTGGCAGATTCCATGAGAACCGCCGGAAAGGCTTACGAGAACATGAAGCCCGGATACGTACGACATCTCCTTCGCACGCAGCTCCTCAATGCGCTTCAGATATGGCATCTCCCAGGCAAAATACTTGATGATCTTCATGCCTCCCAGAAGCTCCTGCAAAAGCTTCGCGCGCTTGTCCGTCCATGTCATAGACTTGTGGCGCAGCTTGATGAAGTGTTTCATGACCAAGGTCTGAATGGGCGTCGCCAGAATGAAGAACGCATAGCCGGCCAGAGCAGAGGGACCCAAATTGACGAGCAGGATGACGAGGCAAATGATCATCTGCACAGGGCCAGTGATAGACAGCTGGAGGAACGAGCAGCAGAAGTCTATGCGCGAGACGTCCGTCGAGATGTGATTGACTAGCTTCCCGTTCGTCAAGGTCGCACGGGCGCGGGAAGACAGCTTCAAAGACCGGTCATAGATAGCGGTGATGAGCCCACCACGCAAGAGGACGCCGGTAGAGGCCGCCCGGTAGAAGAAGTGGTGCGTGCAGAGAGATGACAAGACTTGAAGGGCGAAAAGGGCAATGGCGAGACCTATACCTTTGCCAATAGGTGGGACATTCTCATATTGTCCGGCACGGTGAGCACTGAAGAGACGTTTGTGTCAGTCGGCGGATGGTTACAACTGAGCACTTACGCGTATGATTCCGTTGCAAAGTTGATGATAGCCTGCGAGTCTCGTCAGTACACCTCGGATGAGAAGATAGCAGGAACGCACCTTAACCAATAGCGGACTAGTAACCTGAGCACAATCCGCAACAAGTTTCATAAGACCACCGGTCCAGAACCACCACTTGACGCTATCGTTCAACGCCAGCGTCAGACTGGCCCTCTTCTTGCCATCCTTCTCTCGCCAACGCTTTTCGCGCTCCGCTCGGTTGCCACGGACGGACCACCACAGACGCTTGAGGCCAGGACTAATTTCTCCCCTCTCAAGCCGAGCGTTGTACTCAGCTGCAGCTGCCTGGCGTGCTTCGAACGACTTGGTGATCTTCTGAGCAACGACCACTGCGGCCCTTTTATCCTGAAGTTTGTACAAATCTGACGCTTCGAGCGGACGGGCGTAGCCGAGGGCCATAAGGCTGGTGATCCAGCCAAAGGTGAGGATACTCCACCATCCTGCGGTCGCTTCTGGAGTGAGCTCTGCCTCATCGAGAGAGGCTTTTGCAGGCGGGACCTCTTTGGGCGTAAAGGGCGACCACGAACCCCTGTAGCCAATCGATGCGTAGGTGTTAGCAAGATGCAAGGTTAGCTCTAGAAGCGCGAACGCTTGGCCGCACCATCGAGATCTCTTTCTTGGCTTCAGGGACTCGGTGTCCGCCGACTTGAGAGAGCTTTGCGCCATCGGCGGTGTGGATGAGGGCAGCGGTCGAAGAGCGGCAGACCGCACTTGCTCCGTCAGCGAGGACTTATGAGGGCTGATCGCAGCTGCGAGCGAGGGGGAGGCCGAGGGAGTGCGTGAAGCGTATCTGCTCTGCGGGGCGTGGCACTCGCTGGCCCACTGTGTCCATATGGCCGCGCAGCCGTCATCGTTTCCCACTTGTGCGATGACAAACCACTGTGCGGAGGCACACCCTCCGCGCTCTCCGATCAAACGTCATCCTGTTGCCAAATCCATGCCGTATATGGCCTTCCACTTGCCTTATAGAGCACATCCCTCTTCATCCGTACCACAACACACTGCTTCAGCTTCACTCTCTCGGATGCGTTCGCTTGCAAGGACCTTGTGCCCAACCACTCGCGCACGCTCAAATCACCTTGGTGGACTCGGGCGTCGGTGCCGTGCCACCGCACAAGCGGAGTTTTGACCGATATCGCGGCTTCACGCCACAATTATAGTCGTGCCTGCGCGATAAATGGCCGAGACATACCCGCGCCGCCGCGCCACCTTGCCCGTAAAGATACTCGAGCCCTGCAATCCTGTGCACTTCGTTCGTCGGCGTCCCGATGCGCATATCATACTGCGAATTTCAAGAAACCATCATCACGATCCGCCAAAAGGCACTCTATGCAATCGAGGGCAAGACGCAAAATGCTGACGCCCGGCAGCATGTGAGAGCCTCCGACCTGGATCGGAGGACAACCACCGGGAGGGTCGTAGGCTCACACAACTCATGGTGGACGAGGGGTCGCGACTCTTGACTCTTGCATACAGTGCGTTTGAAGGTCCATTGGATCCTGATTAACATACGTTGCAAAGGGGTCAAGAACGGAAAGCTAGACAAGACTTCGCCAGACCGCACAGGGGCTAGAAGTAAGGGCCACGGACACCGTACGCATAATGACTCACGCCTCCACGCGCAGTGATCATCCGGACCGAGCATAGAATTCCTTCAGACGCAGCAAGGCCGCCTGGATAACATTGAGCTCCGCGCCCCGGGTGAGAGAGGGTGCACTCGCTTACCTCGTAGGCAGGCTTCAAAGGAGCGACATCCGCGTCTGATACCCTCAAACGCTTGACCTTCTCCAGATGGTCCGCTTCCTTCAGCATCGTCTTGAAGTACCGCGCCTGCAGTTATCCAACGCCTTCAGTCGCAGTGCAGGGCGGCAGAACATAGGCGCGTACCTCCTGCTCCTCCACGAGCGTCCACGCATCACCTTCCCGGCCCGCTCGGGCGGTCCGGCCGACTCGGTGGACGTATTTCCTGAAGTCCACAGGCACGTCGTAGCTCACGACGTGCGAGACGTGGCTGATGTCGATACCGCGCGAGATGAGGTCGGAGCAGATGAGGCTAGGGCGATCGACGTTAGCCAACATTATCTCCTAGTCCCCTTTGCGGAGAAAACACATACATGTTGATCTCCTGGTTCTTGAACTGCTCTAGGATAGCCTTGCGCTCCGCCGGCGCGAGGTCGCTCGAATACGCGCGCGCGACTACGGCCTTGCCAGTCTTGTTCGCGTCGTGGAGAGCACCCTCGAAGAAGTCGAACAAGCGAACTAAACGAGTCGTCGACTCTGCGGACTTCGTGAACACGAGCGCGTTCGTGACGCCACGCGCGTGCACGAGGTGGAAGAGCATGAGCGGCTTCACGGATGACTCGCACACCAGCATATGTTCCTTTTCAACCATATGTCAGTCTCTTCCGCGAGTCCAAGTCAACGGCCGCACACGCACCCTCAAAGTCGCGGGCATCGTGAATTTCTCCATCACAAAGTCCAGCACGCCCTCCTCCTTGCTCGCTACCGCGGATTTCCTGCCCTGCACGACGATGTACTTCGGCTCGCGCAGCCCGAGGGCGGCGATCTTCGCGGGGTCGCGCGTGAGCGTCGCGGAGAAAAGGAGCTTCTGGCAGGACGGCTCCTTCTTCTCGTCGATGTCCGTCCGGACGTGCGGCACGTCCCGCAGGAGGTGAAGAAACGCTGGCGCAAGCGCGTCGGAGTGCGGCCGTGACAAGGGGAGGGCGGTTGGTTGGGAGGAGGGTTCGGAGGAGCGAGTCTCTTCGGAGGGTCGTGGGGGCCGGGTTGCGGCGAGCACTTGGGCGAGCCAGTCTTGGAATGATTGGGCAAGGAGACGGTCTGCTTCGTCGATGACCTGCAGGCTCTCAGTGGGGAATCCTTGCATAGGTTAGAAGGACGATATACCAAGAACCGCAGATGTTGTAGCGAGAAGTTCGGCGTTCCATTCAAGTGGTCTATAAGCCGCCCGGGGGTGCAGATCAGTATATCCACCTTACTGGACCCGCCTTGTAAGCTGAAGCGCGAACCATGAGCCTAATCCCATGTTAGGAGAACCAGCCAAGTGACATACTCGGCATTTCGTTCAGCTACTAGCTGTGACTGTTCGTGTGCGAACGAGTGCTGGCCCGTTGCGGTGCCGATCTGAAGCGGCCGTGAGCACCCCAAATCCACACTGCGTGACGCATGTCTCAGCTAACCTTCAGTCCGCGGCCCTTAGCAATGGCCTCGAACGTCTCGCGCACTTGCACGACCAAGTCTCGCGTCGGCAGCACGACGAGCGCTCTCAAACGAGTGACCACCCGTGATGACAGCACCTGACCAGATGGATGAGTGCGATGCGCATTCATTTATCAGGATGAACGCCCTACCTCGACGATTGGCAAGACGTAAGCAAGAGTCTTCCCACTTCCAGTCGGCGCAGAGACGCACAAGTCTTCTGGTGGGTCATACGGTCGGTACAACGACCTCGCCCTAGAAGAGGAGAGCAGTAATGGCACGACCGCCGTCTGTACTATTTGACGACGGCATAGTGAGCGGGGAACTCTACCGTCAAGGACCGGAGAGACAGACCAGCAAAGAGTTCCGTGATCCCCAAGTCCTGCAGTCGCTTGCGCATTCTCTCGCTCAACCCTGTCAGCCCATCTTGCGCCCCTTGAGATGCTTCGAGTGGTACAGTGGTGGCCGGATCGATGACTTCCGCCTCGATGAGCGCCTTGTCGAGGCCCTGTAGCGCGAGGACGGCTTTAGATGGAGCCTCGGGTCTTCGGGGCTGGGGGAACGCAGGCAGCGCTACTGGTGGTGTCGGAGACTTTGGCCTCGAGGTAGTTGGGAGTTCTGCAGGTCGTTCTGGGGCCTCATCTGGACTCGCGGAACGGGACGGTGGCTCAACCTCCGGCGTGTCCAGCTTTCGCCTCTTCTTTGGCCGGCTTTCCTCCCTCTGCGTCCGCTTCGCAGGTACAGGCACAGGCGCCTCAGCCTCGCTGTCTGACGCACTTTCGTTCTCGCCCCCGCTAGACCCCTCCTCCTCCGACCCAGAGGAGACCTCGCGGGTCTTCCTCGCGGAGGGCGTCCTGGGCTCGGCGCTCTTTTCATGGTGTCCGACCGCTTTGCGCTTCTTGCGGCGTTCCTTCTTCGCCTTCAAGTATCTCTTCTTGGCTTTCGTCTTCGCCTGCGGTAAGTGAGCGTCGTGCTACACGAGTATTGCTTCCAAGTATATACCTTCGGCGCTTTGGCCACCGCGGCACCCTGACTAGCAGGTGCGGGTTGTGTCATGTCTCTCCGGGGTGCCCGCCTGTAGCTGAGCTCTTCCTGCTAGCGTTTCTCGGAATCAAGCAGTTCCGTCAGGAATAGAGATTGGACAAGCAAGAGTGGCGATTCCGAGAAACTTCCAAGGCCAGGGTCAGACGTCCGCGTCAAGCAGCGGAGGCACTTCACTGTCAAGCTTGCTCGATCAGATTCAAAGATATTCATGAAAGCGCGCTATCGACGGATGTCGGACCGTCGACCGGGGCTACAGAAGCGCCCGTGTCCCCTTCAGTCTCGGTCTTTTTCTTTTTTTTATTTTTTATTTTTATTTTTTTAAAAAAATCATGCATTTATATCCCGCTCGTACGTAGTACAGGTGCGGCTATTGGGTGTCGTATTGCACGGTGGTTGGCGAGGTGTTCTTCTCAGCCAATGTCGCCGACATCTAAGGGCTCTGTGCCCGCCGAGTCAGTCCTTCCTCGTGCGTGGCTTTCTAGGTTTGGGGCGAGCGGCCGCACTATTCACTTGCTGTTGGCGCGTCCGCGAATGAGAACGCGCTCTCGTTCACCGTGAGAAAACCGTTCAGCTCTCGATACGCACTCACTCTCTGTAGGAACTCGAATTCACCCCTTAGTTCCCACCAGCGGCGGTATCTCTTGCACTTGAGTAGTACGTGCGCCCTATCCTGGAGCACGTGGCACTCCGGGCACTGCGTTGGTTCCTGCGGAAAGAAGCGTTTCCGAAACGATCCCAACGGTGCGTGATCCAATACCGCCCGGCAGAATCTTGCCATGGCTGTCCTAGAGTGCCCGTGCGCCTGCAGCGCCGGGCTACCGACGTGACTCGGGTGGTCAAAAACTTTCAATCGCAGGAAGTTGTGACCCGCATACGCAGGTGATTTACGGTACTCTTCCCGCCAGTCCGCCTTGAGCTGAACTGCTAGCAGGTGACGCGCATGTGCCAGCGAGCACTCGTCGCGCTCAAGCGGTAGTTCCGCCGCCTTCTTGGCGTCCTCGTCCACGGCCTCATTCCACTCGATGCCCTCGTGTGACGGGCACCAGTGGAACTCCACCCGACGGCGCTCGTCCCTCGCGAGCCAGTCGCGCACGTTCCGGCATGCTATGATCGAGACTAACTGCTGACCGTGCATGCCAGGGTCCAGCAGTGTCTTCAAGGCCGATTCGTTGTCTGCCACCACGTGAATTGTTTCGCAGGGCTGCCGGGTCGCAAATGCAATGCCCATGCCTCCCGCCACCATCTCCGCATCGTAAGAGGTGCCTCGCCCGCAGGCAATGCCCCGTCGCACTAATAGCCGCCCGTTTCTGTAGGCCCGAAATACTGCCCCCGTTCGACACCTCGGTTTGGGAAACAGGGAGCTATCGCAGAACACTGTCACTGCGCGCTGGTCGCTTACTGCATCATGCAGCCGTGGCAGCAGTGTCTTGTCGACCCATTCACTCAGTGCATCAGAATCCTTCTTCGGGTGCTCCAGATGCCAGGTGAGTCTATCTCCGTATTCATCGAGCACGCGCCTGCCAGGTCGTGCTTCCACATGTAGAGGTGCAAATTCCTCTGTGCACACCCATCCCGCAAAGTCGACTGCGACTAGCGGCGATGATTCCGCATCCGGCCCAGTTCCCATGGGAAAGGCAACGTCTGGCGCCAGGTGGTTGCACACCCACGGATTGGGCAGAGCCGCAATCAGTGGGTGTGATGCCATGAGGGTGTTGGCTCTGAGGCCCGTCCTGTTCACCAGCTTCTCGATGTGGAGCCGGATGGGCGGGAGGCCTGCAAGTACCTCCATGCCCCCTCGTGGGGATGTCCGGAACGCGCCCGTGATCCAGCGCGCGGCGGTGTTCTGGGCTTTGCGTAGGAACTCTATGTGCCACTTGGTGCCCTTCCTGCGATACCAGAGCTGGCATCCGTATGTCATAAGTGGCACTACGCACGATTTGTAGAGTGTTCGCCGCTGCACCGCCGGCAGGCCCCTGATTGAGTTCCCGAGCATTAGCAGCGACTGCGCCGTGCTCGCTGCACGTGACCCATAGAAGCGCACGTGTGCTCGGAAGGTTAACCACTTGTCCAGATAGAATCCCAAGTGCCGCAAGACCGGGACGGGCTTCAGCGGGCTCGCACCCGTGAATGGCGCCTCACCCAGATCTAGTGGTGGGTCCTCCCGCTTCCGTGAGAAGTGGCAGGCTTCCGTCTTCTCATGCTCAACCCGGAGGCCGACCCGATTGAGCTCCCGTATGGTGCGCCGGTACTCCTCCTGCAGTATGCACACATTTCCACTGAGTGACACACCGGATACTGACCAGAGGCCGTCGTCCACGAAGAATTGAAGCCACGGGTGGCCTCCTGTGCCCGTTGAATTGATTGGACACAGGCGGTGAATCACCGGTGCAATGTATAGATTTGCTAGTGGTGGTGACAGAGCTGACCCCTGTACCACACCAACGTCCACAGCACCAAAGGCCGGCGACGTGAATGCGTCCCAGCGATACGTGGTAGACCGGCCTCGGAGATAGTGCTCGAGGAAGCGGACGAGTTTTGCGCTGAAGCCCTGCCGCTGCAGGATGCCGAGCAGCATGCAGTGATTCACAGAGGGGTAGAACTGGGCGACATCGAACGCCAGCACCGACGTGTCGAGGCCCCGTGCCCATCCTTGCCGTATGCGGTGTACGAGCAGCATTCCTGCATCCACTGTAGAGTGCTGCTTGGTCCCCCCGAATTGCACCGGATGGAACGCGCCCCACTTCTGACCCTCGTAGTGCAGCCTCGCTGCGAGCACTTTCTCCAGCAGCTTGCCCAAGCAACTGAGCAGCACGACCGGACGGTATGCCTTGAGGCGTGAGTAGTCATCCTTCTTGGGCTTCGGGACCCTTCAGTCTCGGTCACGGTCAAGTCATACAGTAGCCTCCGACTCGATGAGTCGATCTACGGACTCGCTGCGGCTGAAAGGCCCGACTGATAAACCACCGGTCAAGGCCTATATGCTCGTCCGCAGACTGAGACGGCTCTACAGCCTCCCTAATGCGCCTAATCGGAGTAGATGCGAGCCGGATACAAGTGTGGATTTGTGGCAGAGATTGTTACGGTAAGTATCAGTCTGTTGCACAGTACTGTGCGCTTGATCAAGAATCTTCGGTGTCGAAGTCCTGGCCATAACGTCACATTCAGACCAGCGTGTTCCATAGGTATTAGCACACGCTTGGCTACTAAGGACATTTTACTCCTATTGCTAGATAATGATTCAAATATTCATCACCGATCTCTGAGTCGTCCATAGCTCAGTGCCCATGACGGCTCTCTGAATCTGTATATGTCCCTTGCCAGCGCACTCATTAAAGCATCCAGAAGACTGGGCCACCTGTCCAAGAATTGCGCCCTTTAGGAGCACGACCTGGCAGCTGGCACAACGGTTTCATTCGGCAGACGCACCGTGTGGATGCCTGTAGTGCTTAGCGCGCATGACATATGAATTTGCCTGTCGAGCACGGTTTCCGGACCTCCGTCCTGCTCCGCCCAGGTCCCGTAACGTCCCATCTGGTAAGTCGTCAAAAGTCTAATGAATAGCATCTTCTGCAGAGGCTAGCCTTTAGCCCCTCAGGTACCTTCTATCTCTTCGCCCCGCCTGTTCCGCCCGCGTAGATCCCAAGGACATCTTCCTCTGAACATGCTTATAGGCATGCTATCACTCGAGTGATGCTCTCTGGGGACGGGTCGGCTCCGTCTGTCCCTCTCACTGTCTACTGCGCAGCTTATGGACCGTTCCGGCATCCGCGATACGTGGTGCATCCGCTCATAGAGTCCGGACGGCGGACCTTCGAACATGATCATCCCCGTGGGCACCATGCCATTGTGACGTTCCTTCCTCCTCATCGATGGATTAGCGGGAGCCATCCCGACCGTTGAACTCGGCGCCTGCGCCCATGTGTCCCATACCCGCGCACGTCTACAACCTCCAATTCACTTCATATGTCAGGTCCGGGGCAGCTGGATTCTTGAGCTTCTGTGCGGAGTAACACCGGGTACGTATCAATACGGTTTTCTATGAATTGGGAGCCACTTTCGGTCGCGTATGTTGCTCATTGGAGCATGTCAGGCGACAAATCTTGGCCGTCGCGAACCGTCACCGGACCTTGGCCTTGAGTGGTCTTGCCCGGACTGGTGAGCTCTGTCCCGGTCTCCGACCCCTCTTATCATGATGCCATCTCCGGCAGCTATGCGTCAACGAGCCTTCGCCATCTGGAAAACCGTATCTCTCCGCACTATAATGGCGCTTCATAGGACGCAAACGCGCGGCTGATGGGCGGCCACAGCTGCTGTGTATGCTCGCTTCTCTCGTGACGAGCTATGCACTGCTGGCGTTTAGTATACCCACTTGCGTCTGGCTCTGCCAGTATGGGGCCGCCTGCCTCCCCTTTCTATAAAAGAGATGGGCCTGCCTTGATGCTTTATCTACCCGCCATCTCCCCCTGTCGTCCGTCAGCTAGACGAGATCGTAGCGTCCCAATCGACACCCGTACTCCTCCGTCACCCTCTCCTATCTCGTCATGTGTTGGGAAGAATGGTCAGCACCCCGTTCATGGCGCTCTCCGCACTCATATGACTGATACTCTCGCCTGCTAGCTGTGGCAACCAGCATCGAGGCTGTCCGGTACAGCGACCATTGTATACTGGTTGATGAGCGGGATGCTCACGCATTGCGCAGCATTTCGTGACCCTGTATTACACCGGCGAGAAATGGGACTGCGGCTCACCTACATGCGCCCTCAGCGCTGCTCATATGCATCCCAATTCCCGGACCTGTTCCTGCAACAGGGTACGTCACGCCGACCAGCAGGCTCTCCGAATGTGCGCTGATGCCGAGACCACAGACTTACCAAGACAGGAGGCGCGTTCTGAATTTGATCCAGGAACCTTGTGATGCCTGCAAGGAAGCCGCCTTTGCTGCCCGCGTCAGACGTCGGTAGCCGACCCTCTACAGCCCTTCGCCTTTCCCATTCCGTCCATGCCCTCTGCTGAATGTTGTCCTAGTATATGCGTCCGCCGTTGCTTCCCTTTGCTGTCCCCATCGCACCTAGCAGATCGATATATATACAACCGCTCCTTGAAAGCGGTCGTTTGTCCCCGTGCGCCGCCGACGTGTGCCTACCTAAGTGCCGCATAAACAATCACAAGCCATCGATCTGGCATTGTCAAGGGCAAGGACGGCTGCCTGTGACCGGCAAGTCTTGTGTAGAGGTCGTCATAGATGTGCAATGGAGCGCTGCCGCGAGAGGAAAGGTCTGGCGAAGGCGGACTTTGCTGGACAAACTCCTGTGGTCAAGTGACGCGCGTCCAGGGGAAAGAAGGAGTACCGGAGACTTCGCCATACACAAGGCAGTACGCGCTCACGCTGCTTCTCTGCTTCTCGACGTGTACTAGGGTATACTCATTGCTGAACACGACGTAAACACGATGTCGATGGGGACACCGTGCAGGCACCTGCCTGCTGTCATGAAGATAAGTGAGACGTAGGGGGCCCTTCTCGTGGGTAGGAGATAGACCTATAACGGTAGAATGTCCCATACGGTGGCTCAGAACCGCTTGCCACCTCTTTTGATCGGTTGTTTCACACCACGCCTTACGCCGCTCTTCACTTGTGCTACACCGTCCTTCTCTCCGTCCACGCTCTCTTCGTCGCTGGAAGGCTCCGCAGCTACCCGCCGTTTCGTTCTCGGCCGCGCCGGGGGTGAAGGTGATCCACGGTCTGAATGATTGGGGCCCTCACGAGACGGCGGACTTGTGGGGTGATCCGGAGTAACGCGTTTCGAAGGTACTGATCGCGCAGGACTGCTCGACCTTTCCTTTGTCCTGCGGTGATCCTTGGCGACTTTCCTACCCTTGTACCTGGGTACAAAGGATTCCTCATCGTCCGGTTCTTCCTCGGTGACAGAGTCATCGTCTTGCGGAGGCTGGGGAGGTGCCCGGGCTGCTGGGGCCTTCTTCCGGTCGCCTCCTTTCTGGAATCGCTCGCTGAGCATGCAGAGTGGGGTAGGTGTGGCGCAGACCTACTGCTAAGATATTTTGGAGTTTGGAAGAAGGAGAAGCAGGCCGACGTAACGGAGGCTCGGGCGCGGCTCGCGAAGGTGCCGGCGGGGAAGGCGGCGTGAGGTCCGGAGCATCTACATCTGCGACTATCCTGGCTGCGTTTGGCTTCAGCGTGACGCATCATGGGGGCAGGGACGAGGGCCGCGTACGGGGATCCGGCACGAAGTTGAGAAGTGCACCCATACGCCGCAGCGTTGTAGCGATGAGCGGCTTGGATAGCGTATTCCGGACGTGGTTGTCCACGGCACGACGAGCAATTCTCCCGACTCTGTCTGCCGACTGCGGGAGCGAGGCTCAATTGAGCGGATGACTCGGCAAGGACGTGGGATAAGGGACTACCTTCTCAACGTCAGCCGCCGAGAGGCCGCTTACAGGATCCGCCGAAAAGAAAGAAAGGTGTGTTGCGCTGATCAACGGCATGATGAGATGCTCGGAAAGGATGTCTGCTGACATCTTGGGTCCGACATTGAATGTCTCCCAACGCCACCGGAACGTGTCGTTTCTGAGCTCGAATGCAAGGTCCTATACACACCACGTGAGTAGGAACACAGGCATCGGGTTAGGGAGGATTGCACCGAGTAGTTCGACTTGACCACTTCGAACGCTAGATCGGCTATGCCGCCGAGGGAATGTATTGTGGTCAGATACTCGAGACAATTTGCCCTCCAGGACTCCTCTTCATCCTGGGACGATAACTCGGCATGGTGTTGAGGGTTGCAGTCCCGCCAGCGCCTAGCAATCTGATTACTTGATAAGACTACAAATCGAGGATGTCAGCATGACCATTACGGGACGAGCAGCATCATGAGCGAGCACGGGCACCTTCTCCCCAGACGTTCTTTGTCTCCGTTATCAATATGTGGCACTTCAAGTCAACGGTGGACGCATAGAACTTCTATTGGCGTTCCCCATAATGCATAGCGAGTTGTTAGTTCGGCGGGCTAGAGGACAAGAGAAGTGCCACGGACGAAGAGGTATGGGATAGAAGTGTCGTTATCGACCTTTACGAGCCACTCCTTTACTAGAAGAAGTTTGGCGTGCTCCTGGAGCCAGTTTGATGGTGATCATGAGGTCCAGGCTGACACGACTTCGAGCCATGCTGCTGCTTACCTCGGACAAATACTCCATGCGAACCGGTTCTGTTTTCGATCAGTACTGCGACTTCCGACGGGCGAAACGAATAGTGCGATGCAAATGGGGTTTAGGATGGCTCTCCTTGCTTACGGAGGTTATCTGCGGTACTGCCGTATCCGCTACCGTGGTCAATATGTGTTACAGCAAATCCCAACGCAATAGTCGTCGAACGCTGTGGCCGAACTTGTTGAAAGTCAGGGTCGCCACCGCCACGCGGCGCGAACCACTTGTCCACCACTCGCAGCGTGGGAGATTTTCCCAGATTGGGGTGAGTAGATCCTCGTGGGCGCTTCTCCCGCTCTAGACCCTCGATCGTCCACTCGCCTCCCTCCCTCGTTTGCTCGCGCTTACCTCTCGAAGCCACCTAACCAGGATGGAAGAGGGAGAAATAACAGAATATCCGGCTTCTTCTCAGCTCCGCCGGGGCGTTTTTTCTCTTGCATCTGGCCAACCGGACCTCACAGGTACCACCTACTCGCCTGCCCTGGAATGGCCGGGAGATACAGAGCCGCCCTCGGACCTGCCATTCGTTGCTGCACCACACACTCCCCTCCCCACAAGTTCGTCTTCGCCGATCTCCTCTTTGCGCCTTCTCGTCCAGCGTAGCACTGTTCTACGCAAACCCAAAGTGCTCGCCTTGCTTGACGGCTATTCGGAGATCCAAATCGGCCGCGACCCCACGCCTCCAGGCTCAGACACACCGAAGATACGTCTGAAGGAGTTGGAGGTCTCGAAGCTGCACGCGACCATCTACTGGGACCAGGAACGTTCGTGGTGGTCAATCGTCGATATGGGTTCGAAGCACGGCACGTTTATCCAGCCTGTCTCTTCTGCCTCCGATTCTGCTCCCGGCACCTCCACAGCCAGCACCTCCAGCGCAGTTGCAGATGCGAGGGGGCTCCGGCTCTCTGCTCCGAGAGTTGCCAGCATGCCCCGGACCTTGCACCATTTGGACCACTTGACGGTCGGAGGGACGACCTTCGTTGTGCATATTCATGAGGATGGAGTTCCCTGCACTGAGTGCTCTCCCCAGGCCGACGAAGAGATACCTCTCTTCCCGTCCGGCTCTACCTCCGCCGTTAGCAAGAAACGGAAGCTCGACTCTGCCTCTGGAGCTGGTACCTCGGATGTAGCGTTACCCCGGGATCCGAAGAGAGCGCTGGCGATGTTGAAACGGAGCTTGCTTTCCACCCCGCGTCCGACGTCAGGGACTACCTCAAGTTCTCGAGCGTCGCAGTACGTTGACAGAAGTGCGCGAAGGCGCGCCCTGTACCCTGACCATTCTCCAGTGACGACCCCCAATATTAACCGTTCCCAACGCCCCTGTCCGTCCATTTCAGCGTCGGCGACGCCTACGCCTCCCATGCCCGTCTCGACGCCTCCAGCGCCGCTGCCATCGAGCAACATTGGCCATCGGTTGCTCCTGAAGCAGGGCTGGCAGCCCGGGTCAGCGCTCGGTGACTCGGCCGGGGAGAATGGTGGTCTTGTTGCCCCGCTCGATCCTCCGGCTACTATCGGTAGAGCTGGACTCGGTGCAACGGTCCGAGCTACGAGTTCTGCGCCTGCAGCCCAAAATGGAGATTGGAAGGATGCTGGCAAGAAGCGGCGATGGGCGGAGCTCCGAAATGTCGACATCGTCTCATGACCCTGCAGTATCCTGGGATACTGATAGTACGAAGCGTTGTCACGACGTTGTGCGGGATTGCCTGCCAATCTGGTGTATCGGTGAGCGCATATATACCACTCAACGGTGTATGACTTGGTAGACTCACGGCCGTCGGTCAACGTCCAGGGACGCCCGCGTACGTGATCTTGATGGCTGCGCCACCGCATACCGGGACTCAGATTGAGCGAAGCGCAGGCTAGCGCGTCGCCGCCTGTGAAGCATTGCGCCGTCGTTCTGCCATCATCCCGCGACTTGTCATGCCACTCGGGAGTCGGAAGCCGAGACCCGTGGCGGAGACAAGCTGCCAAGTGCACGCTCCATGTCCAGGCGGGAATGTTTCGTCGCGTCGGCGCCCGCCAGCGCGCGGGGTCGCCTTGTTTGGCGGTTTGCGAGAGCCGACGCAAGCCCGTGGTTCATAGTACTTGTCTTGCACACCTTCTGTACATGTCTGCATTCCATAATGCACACCGCAAAGACGTAGTATGGACGTTTGGAGGAATTTATCATTGATGCATATACGTGATTGGGCATCAAGGAATGATGGTGTACACGCCGAAGGTCGCAAAGAGGAAACAAAGCGCGAGCGCCCACGGTGTGCGGGCGCTGCAGCGCGTTATTTGGGTGGCTTTGGCGGTCACGTGTAAGCGCGACACCGTCGAGGTTGAAATCGCGAAACGAACGGTCTTGTCGTTGCCTTGAACCAGGCTGACACCTCCAGTCTCTTGCGACAGCCTCTTCCTTCCCCCCATCCCACTCAGCGCGTCGGGGCTCCTTCCTTGCGGCTTTCTTCTTCCTTCTCCTTTGCCCCGACCCAATCTCCGTCGCTGTCGCCCGACTCTTCGACACACTTCACAGCTACTCTTCAACGTAGATATATATCTTCACACAAGATGGCCAGCAACATGCGTGTACGTTGCCACGCAGAACTCACTCTCTTGTGTACAGGAGGACTCACCGCTGCTGTGTCCGACCATCTAGCTTTCCATGCGAAACCGAACAGGCCCTCAACGTCCCAAGAATGCCGATGAGAACGCGGTGGGCAGACACACCCGTCAGGCCTCCGGCATCGCGCTCCCAGCAGCGTCCCGTCTTCCCGCAGGACACACTATCAAGAACGGTCTCCAACGCCCGGTCCTCACGGAGGTGACCACCACGGCCGTCAACCGTACTGGCAAGGTTCGTCTGTCCTTGTCTTCGTATATTGGGTCACCCTCGTTCGGCCTCTGCTCCCTTCTTGATATTCCGGTGATGCATGTCCGCAGCGTGACTACCTCGTCGCATTTCTCTCCTGCTCCTGATACCCTCGATGACGAGTACGAGGCCGGGCGCTTCCGCGGTTTGTGCAAGACGCGACGTTGGGCGCCAAGTCGCGTCGGCGCACTGCGCCCGCCTTGCGCGTGATCGCGACTTTTGCCACTTTCGTCATATGCACTGTTCAGCGCGGAGCATCTGCCAGGCTCTTCTTGGGCAATCGTTCAGCAATCCGAACATCGCGCGCAGACCTGTCGTGCTTTCTTGTGCTCGATGACGCACCTGTAACAACAGCTCGCGTGCCTCGTGACTGTTCGCGTCAACCGCTCGCAGCGGTCTTCTGCTGCGCTATAACGTCCACAGGCTGTGTAGTCCTTCTCCCTTTGCGGCTCGAGGCCTCAGTTGAACGAAAATGCTTACCATATGTGCTCCCCCGGATAGGACGGCAACAACAAACTATCCGGCAAGGAGAAGGAGACCGTCGAGACCGGCCTCAAACGCAGTCGTTCTGCATCCCTTGCTGCAGCGACAGGCCCTCAACGCGTACCTCTCGGTCCTGGCAAGGTCCCCGCTGCCGTCGCACCTTCACAAGCACAGTCTCGCATAGGATCCCTTCGCGTTCACAGACCGCAGATTCCCCTTCCATCCGCCCGTCGCATCCCTGTTCCTCAAGATCCTCCCACCCATGTCGCCATCCCTGAAATCAACGTCGCTCACGAAGATGAGATGGATGTCGAGGAACATCCTGCCACCTCCGATATCGTTGATCAGTACGCCGCGGAGGAAGCGGAGCTCACTGAGCTCAGTGATCGTGAGGAGGATCTGCTCCACGGTGAAGCGGATGAAGGTGAAGTGAGCGAGTACGAGGAGCCTCTCGCGAAGCGACCCAGGATATGGCCCGATGTCTCGACCGAGCGTGCCCAGCGGTACAGGCGCGAGATCGAGGACATCAAGGAGCACTTCCGGGACGAGGTCGACGAGTTCGACATGACGATGGTATCAGAGTATGCGGACGACATCTTTGAGTACATGCAGGAGCTTGAGGTACGTGGACGGCCTGCCTATCATTTGGAATGCTACTGACGTGAATGCAGGAGGATGTCATGCCTAGCGCCGACTACATTGACGGCCAGACGGAGATCACCTGGTCTATGCGGCAAACCCTGGTCGACTGGCTCCTTCAGGTACACTTGCGTTACCACATGCTGCCTGAGACTCTCTGGATTGCTGTCAACATCGTCGACCGCTTCCTCACCAAGCGCGTCGTCTCGCTTATGAAGCTGCAGCTTGTCGGTGTTACGGCGATGTTCATCGCGGCGAAGTATGAGGAGATCCTCGCCCCGTCCGTTGAAGAGTTTGTCTTCATGACGGAGCGGGGCTACACCAAGGAGGAGATCTTGAAGGGCGAGCGGATCATGCTCCAGACGCTCGACTTCAAGATCAGCCACTATTGCTCGCCGTACAGCTGGATGCGCCGGATCAGCAAAGCGGACGACTACGACATCCAGACGCGTACGCTCAGCAAGTTCCTGACGGAGGTGACGCTCTTGGACCACCGCTTCTTGCGCGTCAAGCCGAGTCTTGTCGCAGCGATTGGCATGTACACGGCGAGAAAGATGTTGGGGGGCGACTGGGTATGTGGCTTTTCCGTCTCTTTTCATCTCCTACAAATACTGCGCGAAATGCGGAGGACACGCTGCCGCCACGCTTTCGTCTGCCACATTCGACGCATGATTGGGGCACGTGATGATGGAAGTTGACATCTTGACTGATTCCGCTTTACTTTCCACTTACAGAACGAGGCGTTCGTTTACTACTCCGGATTTACGGAAGAGCACCTCCTTCCGGGCCACAAGCTGCTGGTCGAGAAGCTCACCGAGGAGGACTTCTCGCAGCAACACGTCTGCAAGAAGTACGCGACGAAGAAGTTCTTGAAGGCGTCACTCTACGCGATCGACTGGGCACAGCTGCACCTACATGAGACCGTTGGGGAGGAGATGACGGTCGAGTAATTGACCGGTTCCTCGCCTCGCGTCTTATGCTTCCGTATGCATATGCCTATGCCGTATGCCGCCGCTCGCCCGCATCATCGCGTCCTTCCTGCCCAACATTCGCCGGCCTGTTCGGTCGTAATCGCCTCTGTCCATGCCCACCTTCCTCGCACTCGCGCACGCTACGCCGCCGTCACGATCTAGCTCGATTTCTGGTCCCATCTCCCATTCTCATTTCACTTCGCCTCGTCTGCATCTCAGCATCAACCCCCACACGTGTTTGATTATTATCACTATCATCGCCCCGTCCACTGCCTACACGTCCTGTCCGTCGCCTTGGCATGTCATCGTTATGTTTGTCATTCAACTGCTTTCTCCGCTCTCGGTTCGAAGTTTCCCTCCCTCCGCCTACCACCAAGTCTTAGCCATGACGGACGCGCGCGCTATGCCCGGTGCCTATGTCGTGTGTGGTCGGCGTGTGGCGGCGACAGCCGCTGCCTCGCCGAAACGTTTTGTCACGAGCTTCGACTTTGCACGTAACGCCCCACGGACTGCCAAGTACTCGTCGCGCCCTCCACGCTCGTTTGACCCGGACCGCATTATGCATTCCTCCCATGATCGCTTTGTCTATGCCTGTCGCCAGCCAGCTTACTCGAACGCCACCCCCTTACATCTTGTATCATATTCTTCAACATCCCGTTTGAGCATTTTCTTCTCTTTCGCTGTCGATCTGTGACGTCCATGTTGTGCATCTTCGATGGTGCTTCGCTCCCTTACTACTGACCACCATCCGATGCCACGACGCTTTTCTCGCGCCTTTTCCCTCTCTCCTCTTCGCGCTGTCGGTTCAAATTTACCTCACCTCATCGCATTTGTGTTATTACTATTCCCTATTGTCCGCTTCTCACCTCCTACACGCATTCTACAAATATCCACGCCCAGCGCGAGCCCTGCACATAGAAGAAGGTTACGAGCGCGTGTGGGTTCTTCATTGCATCAGTTCGCCGCTTTGATACCTTCATCACCATACACTTTCAGCGATGCAATATCGTCTTCTTCTCTCTCGCAGCACCAGTTTGGGTGGTCGCAGTGGGCTAGCTTCCTCCGGCCGGGTGGGTATACGTAGAAGCACCCGTGTATTACTGGTACGCGTATATCTGCGCTGGACGCCGCTAGTGCTTACGACTCGGTGTTATTTATGAAAAGTCTCTGATTGGCTCTCTGCTGTACGTGTCGGGAGTAGAATGGGTGTGGGTGCATGCATGTGCAGTGGATGGATGTGGCTGGACGGGCAGATTCACATGCGAGGCGCCGATGGCTGGATTGGGAAATTCACGTGTGTTGACGCTGGATCACCGGGCGTTGTGCGTCACTCGCGCTCAGATCTCGGGCAGCGGACGATCAGAGAGCGGTCCCTGCCCCAGCGAAAGTCTGCTTGTCACACCTCCGTCCCCGGCAGCTGTTAGGTCTTCTCTTTCTCCAACGACCGTTCCTGTGATTGCGCGCGGGTGCAATTGGCCCTTATATCTCCGTCTCTCCATCCATTTGCCCCGATTCACCTTTTGCCTCCCCCACACTCGCGGAACCGACCCAGCACACGGACGCAGTATGTCAGCGAAGGAAATGAAGCGGTTCACGCGAGAGGAGGTGGCTAAGGTACGTGGTGACTTGTATGTCCCGCTATATGCGCAGTGTTGACACCGTGCTGGGTCTGACAGCATAACACCGAGGACAGTCTGGTAAGTCTGTGCACCCCGAGCGACACGCGTCCGAATGCTTACACAGGAGCAGTGGGTCATCATCGACTCGAGAGTCTTCGACGTAACGCGATTCCGCAACCTACACCCCGGTGGCGCGAGCGTTTTCATGGACGAGGGCATCCGTACGTGACCCCTTCCCCACTTACACGCGCCCGCGGAGTCTTCTTTGCGACGCTCTGCGGTGCCGCGTCTAGCGCACCTTGACGACTGACTCTTGCCCGTGCGCTGCGCTGCAGCCGGTCAGGATGCCACCGAGGCGTTCTTCGGCCTGCACCGCTATGAGGTCCTCGAGAAGCCGCAGTACGCGCGCCTTCAAATCGGTATCATCGAGGGCGAAGAGCCGCAGATCACTGGCGGAATCGTCCGAGGCAAACTCAGCAAGGTGCCCTATGCCGAGCCCACCTGGCTATCCGAGGGCTTCAAGAGTCCGTACTACAAGGAGGTGCGTCACCCCTCCCACTTCAGCACGGCCAGACCCTGACGGGTTGTACGTGATGCATCAGAGTCACCGGAGGTTGCAGCAAGCGATCCGCAAGTTCGTCGACGAAGTTGTATACCCGGACGCTCAGGTACGCATGGACACACCGTTTGGTTGCTGAGCCCGACTGGCGGACTGACACGCCGGCTTGCGCGGAATAGGAACGCGAACTGGACGGCAAGCGGCCGAGTCAGAGTGTTTTTGACCAGATGGCGTGAGTTCGACTTTGGGGGATACGTCCAGCATAATTGTGGCTCATGACAGCTCCGCGCTGCAGCGAACTCAACATCCATGCGATGCGTATGGGTCCTGGAAAGCACCTGAAAGGCCTGACTCTGATGGGAGGAGTGGTTACGCCCGAGGAGGTGAGCCGGCTCCGGGTAGCTATCTATTGAACTTCACTGACATCCCGGTGTAGTTCGACTATTTCCACGAGGTACGCGTCTCCGCCCGTCTTTCATATAGAGCGCGTCCAACAACACCCCCTAGCTCGTCATCTCACAAGAAATCTCGCGTTGTGGGGCGCGCGGATACGGCGATGGTCTCATGGCGGGATGTGTCATTGGCCTTCCGCCTGTGCTCAACTTCGGCTCGCCGGAGCTCAAGGCGCGCATCGTGCCAGAGGTCCTGAGCGCGAAGAAGTTCATCTGTCTCGCTGTGTCTGAGGCGTACGCAGGCAGCGACGTCTTCGGCCTGCAGACTACTGCGACGAAGACTGAGGACGGCAAGCACTGGATCATCACTGGGACGAAGAAGTGGATCACGAATGGAACGTGAGTCGTGTCATATCAATATCTGTCAGGGTTTTGGACTAACATCATCCCGTAGGTTCGCTGACTAGTGAGTTTCGGATACGAAAGCTTCCTATGAACAGGCATTGACCAACCACTCGGGGCCCCTTAGCTTCACTGTTGGATGCAGAACAGAGGTAAGCCACGATTCCTTGCCTGCAATCTGCTAAAACGCGCTGATCGTTGCTCCGCGAACAGGACGGTTTCACGGTGATCCTCGTCGAGCGCGGGGAGGGCGTCTCGACGAAGCCAATCAAGACCTCCTACTCGTCGGCCGCGGGTACCGCATACGTGACCTTCGACCACGTCAAGGTGCCCGTCGAGAATACGCTGGGAGAGGAGGGCGGCGGCATCTTTGTCATGCTCAGCAACTTCAACCATGAGCGCTGGGTGATGTGCTGCATCAACGTGCGCGCGCAGCGCGCGATCGTCGAGGAGTGCATGAAGTGGGTCAACCAGCGCAAGGCGTTTGGGCGGCCGCTGCACTCGCTTGCCGTCGTGAGGAGCAAGCTCGCGTCGATGATCGCGCGAGTGGAGAGCCAGCAGAGTTGGCTTGAGAACATCACTTACCAGATGTGCAACATGGTGCGTGCCTTCCGACTGTGTCTAGAGTACTTCTCTCGTTCGCTCACGTGCATCATCGCTGCATGCAGTCGTATAGGGAGCAAGCGAGCAAACTCGCGGGCCAGATTGCCTTCTTGAAGGCGCACATGACGCGCAGCGCGCAGCTCACCGCCGCTGACGCGGTTCAGATCTTCGGCGGACGCGGTATCACGCAGACAGGGATGGGCAAGTTCATCGAGCACGTAAGTAGCCCCAAAGTGGGCACCGCATCCGTCTCGCTAACAGCTATTCTCATGGCAGTACCATCGCACGGTCACGTTCGATGCGCTCCTCGGAGGAGGTAAGAGTCCCTATCCATGCTGTGTGAGTGAGCTCCATGCTGATCCTGTTGTTGCGTTGTATAGCGGAGGACGTACTTGCCGACCTGGGTGTCCGGCAGGCGATGAGGGGTATGCCCTCAGACGTTCGCTTGTGAAGACGACACTTCACACTACCCCTGACCCCGTCCTCTCCCGGAGGCATATACCATACCGTATCTTCTCGGCGGTAGCTTCTTGCCGGATGCTACTATTTCTTGTATTAATGTACCCTATTTTCACCGCGTCGTATTCAGAGACCATCGGCTTGCTCTTATATCATATCGCGTTGTTCCTACTCGTTGCCGACACGACACTTTGTCCGACGCAACTGATTCTTTCAGGACGCGACCAGCACCCAATGACGGCACGCGATGCTATCATACAGAGTGTGTATTACGCGCTAGGCCCCACGGTGTCCGGATCTGGTCGGAAGAGACATTCGCAGTCGTAGTGGGACGCCCTGGGGATCTGCAGCGCCAGTGCGTCGATCTCCTGAAAATTCTCCGGGTTGGAGAGCTCTGGCAAGTGCAGGACGCAGACAACCTGAGCACCGGGGACGCCAGTAATGCGCTGGTTGGACTCCAGGACGTAGAGCCTCAACAAAGAACCGTAGCCTACGGCGAAAGCAGAGTGTCCCAAGAAGCTGAATGTGAGATCGCCACCCAGCTGGACCTGCACATCGACAGTCAGCGCGGGGAATGATTGACACAACTCGAGTTGAAGCCTACCAGCAGTCTTGCGCCCGTCTTCCAATTGTGGACCATCAGTGTGGGCCCCGTTCCGTCTGGTATATAAGTCCTTTCGACCAACCATCCCAGCAGGTCTTCATGAACGGTGACTTGTGTGGCGGTACCTTCGATATCCACGAGAGTGTTTGCAGGTTCTGAAAGGAACGACGAACAGGCGAGGGGATGGATAGGAATGCCTTTCGTGGGTATTATAGATAGCAAGTAGCAATAGTGCCTGTACACTGCCGCCGCGTCAGCAGTCCGACGATGAATACTGTATGAGCAAGGATCACATACATCAGGGAACCCACGCGGTGTCCGGTGACGGCAACAAGGTCCTGGGAGAGGTCTACCGTGCAGAAATCAGGCACCATGTCGACGTTCTCGAGGGGAATGGTCCAGCGTCGCTCAGCGATGCGGCGGGTGGGCGATGACGGCCGGAAGAGCCGCAGCTCCGAGCCGACCAAGAAGGGGATGACGCTTCCAACGAACGGAATACAGCGGACGCGGGCAATTCGCAGCTCTCGAGAACGAGGTCGCGAAATGCTCGACAGACCTGCAGATAGTGGGTGACTATCCGTAGGAAATCTGGACACAGTTCTTCCACATGTCGGACTTTGAAACAGCGTGACAGGGGCCACCCGAACCAAATCCTCCAGACCGTAACCCTAGAGTGGTTCCAGTTTAGCAACAGATCTGGAATATACTCGAGAGGCCGGGTGGCTCAGAGCGTGACGGTGTATGATATCACAGATGGGGTAACTGTTACTAAATTTGGCACCAGAAAGCTCGGCCGGGCGGCGCAGGCAGCATAAGCGAGGTTTGGAATGGCTGAAAAGGCCGCCTGGAATCTGGAGGGAGGGGGGGACCCCCCCTTCCAGATTCTGGAGGTTAGAACGACTCCACGGGCGCTCCTTGCCTTAGCCGAACTTTGGAAAACAAGGTCGGAGTTTACAAATGTCACGCTGAAAATTCGAGACACTCGGGTTTGGCATCTGGACGTTCCAAAACTGTATCCAAATGGCCTACGGATAGTCACCCAGTGACGGATGAGCAGGGATGGTCGAATGCCGAGTGGATCCCGACCAGTGCGAAGTTCCTACCTTTTTGCATCGCAGAATGTCTACCGGCTCGAGATGCAGAAAGACCTGGACGAGGATTTCGGGAGGAATGCTCGTAATCGAAGGGCCCAGGGGCGAGGGGTGGGAGAGTCGTGAACCTGAGAGTGGGTGCTGCTCTTCGCCCATTGCTGTTATGTACTGAAGTGAACCAGCCTCTCAAACCAGCTTGGAGGCAGATGGGTGCTGGATGACTCTACGCCTAGTACGCAGACAACCGGGTACATGATGTATGTACTCGCTGTACATGTGCAAGGTGGCTGCGCAGGTCCATCGTGCCTCGAAGGCGCCAGGTGCTGCATGGTAGAGCCTTCTGTATCACCTTGACCTACCTACATAGAAGCAAGTCCAAACCAGCTCAAGGGGGTTTGAAGCGAGCCCTCGTGCATCGTCTGCGGAACAGCGAATACCCTCAACGCTCTCGTATGCCTCGCTTTGAGCTCACTGTTCGTACGTCCTTGCCAACGAAGATTAGGTGTGGCGGGGCGCGCACGGGACCTGCTGAGCTCACTCCAACTTCAAGGCCATCTGCCGCCACGATGACAGACTCCCCCCGCTGACCCATTCTCTTCCCATCCCACACCGGTACGCGTTGCTCTGGCATGCGCACGCCCGCGCATCCCTCCGCCATTCAAGCCATGTTCACCACAACCACCGCCGCCAACGCCAACAGTGCCGCCGCCACCCTCAACGGCGCCCACGCCCACGCCCGCCCCCGCGTCCCCATCTCCGCGCTTCCGCTGCCCCCGCCCAGCCACGCGCTAACGCACAACCTCACTCCGGACCCGCACACGCCCACGCCCGCCGCCTGGCGCGAAACCCGCGAGGCCCGTCCCAGCCTCCAGCGACGCGCGAGGCTGCTCGCCCCTCCGGCCCACTTCTCGTACGTCGCGCCCTGCCCGCTCCCATTCCCCTTCCGTGTCGAGTACCCCGAGGAAGACGCGGACGGAGAGGCGCAGGTCGCCGCAGTCGAACGATGGCTGGTAGATAGGGAGGCGCTGAAGGAGGTGCCGTGTGCGGGGGTGGATGGTCGAGAGGATGGGAAGAGGCTCAGGAAGTACGTTGCGGAGAAGAGGGACGAGGAGCGCGTCCTGATCGGCCTAGCCGAGACAGGCTTGAAAGACTGCGTGCCCCATCTAGCCGTCGGAGACGCGTTCAGCCTCCTTGGAACACCTTCGCTCACTGGTGCAGCCAACGAGACGGCGTCCACCAACGGGAGCACGGCAGCACCGAGCGAGGATGCGGTCGCTGCACGACAGGAACTCGTCGACGTCCTGAGCGGACACGCGATGCTCGCGAACGATGTAGGCGATGACCCGCAGACTCGATGGGCACCGTGGTCACTCCGCTATAGCGGACACCAGTTCGGTACTTTCGCGGGTCAACTCGGGGACGGGCGGGCGATATCTCTGCGTATGTATCGGACTCGCTTCTTTCGTCGAAATGGGAGTTCACTAACGCTCGCTCTTGCAGTGAGCACACCCCACCCTGATGACCCGGAGACCGTCTACGAGCTACAGCTCAAGGGCGCGGGCCGGACGCCCTTTTCCAGAATGGCGGACGGACTGGCCGTGCTCCGCTCCTCCATCCGCGAGTTTCTCTGCTCTGAAGGTGCGCCCACTTCCTCTCTAACTTCTCAGCCTTCCCCTCACCCGCAGGCAGCCATGCACGCGCTCTCGATCCCGACCACGCGCTCTCTCTCGCTCATCTCGCTCCCGAACCTGCCCGTCGAGCGCGAACGAGTCGAGTCCGCCTGCATCCTGACGCGCGTCGCGCCCTCGTTCATCCGCATCGGCAACTTCGAGGCGTTCAACCCGCCCGCGAACATGTTCTTCTTTGGCGGTGGGCAGCAGCCGGCGCACCTCGACGGCCTGCGCGTCCTCGGGGAGTGGACGGCGCGGAGGGTGCTGAAGCTCGAGCGTATACGGTGGCGCGGTGATCCTGGCGTGGAGGGGCCTGGGGATGCGTGGGGGAAGGAGCTTGTGTTTGAGGTCGCGCGGAGGAATGCGCGGATGGTGGCGGGGTGGCAGGCGTATGGGTTCATGCATGGGGTGATCAACACGGACAAGTGCGTACTTTTCCTGAGCTTGGCTTAAGTGTATGCTCATCTCTGGCATAGCGTCTCAATACTGGGCCTGACAATAGACTACGGTGAGCTTGCTCATGTGCGGGATGGACAGACCAGGAATGCTGAACAAGGGCACAGGACCGTATGCGTTCATGGACGTGTTCGACCCATTCCACATCTGCAACCACTCTGATCAGGAAGGTCGATATGCTTACAAGGTAATACTCTGTCCTGTCTTCAAGCTTCGTCATACTGAAGTTCGTCCACATCCAGTTCCAACCATCTATGATGTTCGTCGTCGCTACTGTTCGCTTGCTTGGTATCCTCTCTGACGTCCCACCAGCATATACGCGCTCCGCGCCCTCCTGAACGCCCTCGCGCCGCTCATCGGCGCCGAAGACGAACTCGGCGGCAAAGCCGTATCCCCAGGCTGGGCCGACAACGCCTCCCCCGAGCAGATCAAAGCATGGACCGACCGCGGCATCCGGCTCGTCAAAGAAGACATGGAGCGCATCGCCGAGGAGGCCTGCGCAGTCGAGTACGGCAAGCTCATGCACAAGCGCCTCGCGCTCCGCCGGCTCGACAAGGACGACGAGCTGCTCATCGCACGGCCGCTGCTGGACCTCATGGAGGACCACCGGCTGGACTTCCACGGGACGTTCCGCAGGCTGGCGGGCTTCCGGCCGTCCGTCGTTGCTGACGCGGCGGCGCTGGAGGCGTTTGTCGAGAGTCTGTTGAGGTCGTGCGCGGAGCCGGAGAGGCTGGACAGGGCGCGGGCGATGGGCGATTGGAAGATCTGGCTCGAGAAGTATGCGGGCCGGATCGAGAGCGAGAGGGAGCTCTGGGAGGAGACTCCGGAAGCGGATGTGGACAAGCAGAGAGAGGCGGCGGCGAAGGCGGCGAACCCGCGCTTCGTGCTGCGGCAGTGGGTGCTGGAGGAGGTCATCAAGAAGGTCGAGACGGACGCGGAGAGCAAGAAGCGTGTGCTCGGCAAAGTGCTTCAGGTGCGCTGGTGTCTGTTTCTTATACGTAAGCGATCGCGCTCACTGCATCCACGACAGATGGCATGCCATCCTTTCGAGCCGTGGGGCGCGGAGGGCTATGACGGCGACGAGAGCTCTTTGGACGCGGAAGTCAGGGAAGAGAGGCGGTACTGCAGCATGGGCGAGCGGAAGCTGCTCGGGTTCCAGTGCAGCTGCTCGAGCTAGACACATCTCCCGTCCTTCTCGGGAACGACCTGTTGTACTGGTATGATTCGCATCCTCGAGGTATACTGACACTCGGTGGTATCCACGCATCGCATTCCCGACGCCCACCCGCGAGCAGCGTAAAGTACATTGACATTCCATTCCGCCTGGTGACATACATCCATCTCGGCCGCGGCCGTCTAGCGATACGTTTAGGTCGCGCTGCCGAAGATCTGGTACCGCCTGCAGATGCTCGGGCCGATCTCGTCATACTGAGCTTTCGTGTGGCAAGACGAGTAGAACTCGGGCTGCACAAGAGGGGGTCAGAATCAACCGAAGACGATGCACCAGTGATGACGCTTACCAAGGAAGCGAGCAGCGATCCGCCGAACCAGACAGCGTAGCTGCATGTCCATGTATCAGCATGCACCAGATGTAGCTGCAGCACTTAGAGACATACCGTTGACGCTTGTGCGAGATGACCTCAACATCCACACCAGATGACTATTCAACTCGTCAGCCGAGCGGACTCGGATCAGTCCTGGCTGGAATCGACGTACTCTCAGATGGCTGCCGCTCGCGGCAGCACTTGCATCCAGGCGGCGGTCCACAATCTGCTTCAGGTCGCGTTTGAGCCGCTGACCGAAGTGTTGGAACATCGTGGAGCCTCCGGACAGCACAATGTTCTAAGTAGGCATGCGCATCGGTAATGTTTCACGAAGAACATTTCTAGGGCTTGACGAGACGAACCTTGTAGAGACCTCTGCGGACGTCAATGGGCGACTGCTGGATCACTCCATCGACGATTTCTGGGAGAGGTGTCAAGAAGTCCGACGAGTAGATCTCGGGGTTAAAGAAGATCTCTGGCGCGAGGAACCGCTCGTAGCCGACGTCGACCTCGTATTTCTGCACGGTGCATGAATGTACGCTCGAAAGCGCGAGAAGAGTTGTCCACGTACCCGCCCGGTCACCGCATGCTCGCCCTCGTACCGCGCAAAGTACTTGTATGGCTCCTGGTCGTACTTCCGGAACTCCTTCACAATATCCTGGCAGACATAGCTGTACTGCTCCTTGATCTTGCCGGCGACCTTCAGGTGCTCTTCGGGCGGAACGTTCACGAGCTCCCCGCGCTCACGGAGGAGGTTCAGCACGAACTGCGTGATGTCGCGGCCGGCGATGGGGATGTGCTTGATGGCGCTGCCAATCACGTAGCCCTCCGCGCAGGGGATGACGTGCGTGACACCGTCGCCGGAGTCGATGACCGTGCCCGTGAGCGTGCGGTCCGTGACACGGTTGGAGGACCACGACGCGGCGAGGGCGAGGACGGCCTGCACGGCGATGTAGAGACCCTTGATGTTGAACGACTCGAAGAAGATCTCCGCCGTTTGCTCGCGGTTCTCAGGCGGGTTCAGCGGTGGCTCGGTCTACGCGTATCGAGCATGATCAGAGACTGCCTCCACCGAGAGCTGCTGCGCGCGGTCAGCCGTGCGGTACGTACCAAGAGGAAGTAGTGGTCCTCGGGCTCTGCACGCAGATACTTGAAGATCGTCTGCTCCCAGTAGCGCTCCATGTAGTCCCAGTTCTCGATCTGGCCGTGGCGGATGGGGTAGTTGATGCCATAGCCGGGGGTCTGCGCGTTGGCGAGGGCCTCGTCGCCGATGAAGAAGTCGAGGTCCTCGACCCCGCGCTTCGACGCGAGGTGGCCGGGCTTGGAGGGGATAGACGGGCCTGTGCGAGACGGCTGCGCGGCGGGCCCGCGCGTGGCTATTGCGGTGGGGAATACGCTGTCCCGCAGATGAGTGATATAGAGAGGTGCAGGACTGGGCGTGTACTTACAATGACGGATCCGAGTTGCCGGCAAAGCTGCACGAGTATCTCAGTTTTGTTCAGAAATATATACGTTCCTGGAGTACATACCCGACTTTAGAGAAGCCCGTGCCGTTGTCGCAGATGATGGGGGCGAGGAGGGACATGGTCGTAGCGTACAGACCTCGCTCGACCGCGCATTGCAGCTACGCAATGGCGCGCAGGGATGTTGTCCGTGCGTTCCTTGATATACGCTCTCAGGCAAACCTCAGCACGGGTCGGTGGCGTAGTTGGTTATCGCATCTGTCTAACACACAGAAGGTCCTCAGTTCGAACCTGGGCCGACTCATCACGCTTTTGGCGCTCAGGTCTTGTGCTTTGTGGCCCTCCACTTTGGCCTGCCTCCTCTGCCACAGGAACGCAGATACAGTATATCACCGTTTGGGAACCGTTGCCACGCTAAATATGCTCCCAGAACAAGACGGCAGAGTACACAATGTGCAACTACGCGTAGCCGCAAGACAGCGAAGTGGTATCATAGACTCTGACTCGCTCCCATCCCGACCTCGATCCCGCTGGTCCGCTGCTTCGCCTACGTGGTAGAGCGTGCGTTAGTGCGTGCTCGAAGGACCACTATACAGTACTCAGAAGCCTCCTAAGTCGGACGCTCACCTCCTCGATCAAGTCGTTCTCGATCTCCGGAAGCGCCTCTATCGGCTCTTCGTTCCACGTCGAAACCGTCCACCGATTCGGCGGGTTCTCGATGTGCAGACAGACGTCCTCCGGGATGTACTGCCCGTGCTCCGCCTGGAACTCGGCGCGGAGCATCCGTTCCTCTGTGCACGCGTATGGACTCACTGTCAGTCAGACTGCTACTGATGAGCCGCGACGGCAGAGGATGTTGACGGACCTTCGACCATGGCGTCGAGCTGCGCGATGGTGCTGGCTACGACGCGTTGGGCGGCCTCGCGGTACTGCCGCCGGCGCGCGAGCTCAAGCACGAGCTTGTTGTACGCGTACTGGTACGACGTGTACTTGTGGTGCAGCTCTTCGAGCGGGCTCAGCTGCAGGTGCAGATGCGCGAGGTGGTCTAGGCTCTCCGTCTATTGGCCCGGTCAGCGCCGGGCTCACGAGAAACAGGTCAGACGGTCGACGGTGCCAGACGTACCTCGACGCTCTGTTGTCGTTCGAGCATGTCTGTCATGATCTCTCCGAGCTCGTCTAGGTCGGTCAGGATGCGTCTGTGGGTATCTAGGTGTGCCTGCGTAGCCGTTTTCGCGGCCAGTAATCGATCGCTAGCGCGTCATACCTCGGTGAGCATGGCGAGCTAGGCACCCCAACCGTGCACACGCACCGATGTGCCTCTATTAGACGAACGCCGTCCTCGAGCTCCAGGACAATGTCGTGCAACGCGTCCGCGTCCGCGTTCATACCTGGTCGCAGCATGTCAATCTTAGTACGAGCACCCGTGTGCAGAATGTATACCCTGCATGTCTTCCTCGCTGAACTCCTCCCCGTTCTCGAAGTCGTGCATGGCGTTGGTCATATTGTCGTAGTGGTGCGCCAGCGATTCCAGGTGCTCGGCCATCTTGGTGGACGTCCCTTCCTGGGAGGCGAAGATGGCGTCAAAGGAGGGGAGGGCGACCTCCCCGGGTACCATTTCTTTGATGGCGTCTATGGTCTTGGCGAGGGACTCTGGGTAGTCGCTCGTCTGCGCAAGGATATCCTGAAGGCAGAACAGGTATGCTATTGAGACCGGTACGGAACGAAAGAGAGGGACCTACATCGAGCTCCTGCCTATCCTTCTCTATCGTGTCCAGCAAGTCCTCGATAGCTCGCTCGTCGACGAAGTCTCGCAATGTTTTCCACCTCCGCCTATCCATCTTCCTGCTCCTCTTCTCTTGCAACCGGAGGCTGGGCGAGCGGTTTCGTATCGTGTCCGTCGGAGAGTCGCGCGGGTCAGAGTTTGATTTGGGCAGGCCGAAGGGCGTCGACTCGTCCTCGTCCTCCGAAGCGTTCTGGCTCCCAAATGGGGAGGAGTCGGCCGAGACGGTATGGAAGTCGGGTGGGACGGACTGGTTGCCGAGCGACTCGAGCACCGCGTCCAGGGCGTCGCTCCGCTGGTTACGAAGCGTGTCCCACTCCTGCGCCGCGAAGTCCAGGTTGTAGGCGGAATGACAGGACGGAGTGGGAGGGCATACCTGGACTTGGCGTTCGAGCTCCGAACGCTTCTGCTCGATGCTCTTCGCCACTTGCGCCGCAAGCTGGGGAGTCGCTCATTGTTACCAGGACCAAAGCCGCCTGAGAGTAAGGAGGAGCAGGCTCACCTTCAGCTGATCGAGGACAGCCTCGGACATGAAGCGCACCTGTGCGTCGAGCGCGAGCACGTCCACCGCGGTCTGTGCAGACGCAGAGGATAGCGTGCTGGCCTCTGTACAGAGCTGCTGGCCGTGCTGGAGAGCCTTCTTGGCTTGTAGTGCGAGCGAGACAATGTGTGGCTGATCTGGCGGCGTCCCGGCGGACGGAGACGGGGACTTCGACATGGCAGCTGGAGGAGGAGTGTGTTGGGTAGAGCAATGGCGGCGTCCAGGAGAGGAGCAGAAGGGTCTGTAAGAGCCAGAAGGACTGAGCTGAGGGAGATGGTGTGCCCCAGGGATGAGAACGTAATACTGTAACCCGAGCGCGAACGATTCCCTGCGCCGCCGGACGCGTCGGACCGGGTGGACGCGCTCATGTGCGGGGGCGTCACGCAGTGCGTAACGCGTCGCTCCAGTCACGCACCCCGCGTGTCGTCATGTCTGGAGCTCGTCCACCATGTCCCGTCCACCGATGCCCAGCAATATACAGTGACGGCCAAAAGTCGTGCCCCACCCCCCTACTTTCACAGGATTGTATACAAGCCCAGGCTAGTCACACATGTGTATATGATATCTAGATTGTATACTGGGTGTTATTGATTTGCTACTGATTATTGAGGGTGTAGCTCTTAATGGAGCGCGAGAAATACGGGCGCTTATTTTAGCGCCTGCCAGCGAAGCACAGCACTCAGCCATGACCCTCAACTTAATCCACTACCATTCAGTCACTGTACATATTGCACCTCAGAATCTTCATCCTCATCCTCTATTCTTTCT